>ML312485.1:0-41815 GCA_005239505.1 Nicotiana paniculata
CCACCAATTGATACAAAGAAAAATAAAAAAGGGATAAACCAACTAGATCTTTTCAAAGAGAGGTGTTGACTTCAGAGGCAGAAGGAGGGGGAGAAACTGAGGATGAAGAGGCATGAGCGACTGGAATCTCACCATCAGGTGAAGAGAGGTTTTGACCCTGTTGAGCCTTCTCCATGGCTTCCTTAGTTTTGGCTATTTCAGCACTAAGGTCAAAACCCTCTTGANCTTCCCCATCAAGTTCTTCAAGTCTCCAATCTCCTCTGAGGCACGGGACAGCTGCTCCGCAAACGAAGACTCCAGAACACTCTTGTCTTTGTCAGATTGACTGCAAGAAGCCCGGTCCACTGCTTGTTCTGCTTCCATAAGTCTCATCTTCCACTTCAAGGAACACCTTTCCTCTTCTAAAGCGTCCATGTCAATCCTTAGTCTATCATACTGTGCTTTCCAATTATCAACTTCTGCCTGCAACTCTCTTGTCTATTGGTCTGTGTTTGAAATCCTCTTCATAAGTTACATGCCTACGAGGTTGATCTACAAGAAGTAAATCGGTCAGATATTGTAAATTTCATATACGAGAGTGAAAGAGGATAACTTACACTATACCTTCAAAGAGGTATGCATGACTTGGCCCATGTAAGAACACCGTGGCTAGCTAGTTTTGCTTTTTCAGCGGGACCTATCAAAGGCTTGAGCCACACTTCAGGCTCACCCGTCTTCTTGAAAAGGTTTCCCTCAGCTGGAACCTCTATTACCACCTGCCGCATCTCTCTGCTGGAAGATCCTACTTCCCTAACGGAAAACATAGAAGCAGACAGAGATGGAGTAGCAACAGGCATGGAAGGTTGAGGAGCTGGAAAAGCCACGGGCAAAGGAGCAGGCACGGAAAGTTGAAGGGTTGAAGAAGTTACATGAAAAGCAGCAACAGAAGTTGAGATAGCCAAAGGAATAGACGAAGCAGCTTCTCTCAAATATGCATGAAAGACAGCATCCAAAGGGAAGTCATCAGGAGCAAGATCAATACCATCACGAAAAGGGAAATGTGAAACATCATCAAAGACAGGGGGCTTGATCGACACGGAAGGCAAGGTTGAGGTAGCAGACTCGTCATCTAAAACCATTCGCCTTCTCCGTGGCCTGTGCACTAAAGCACCCTCTTCCTCTTCCTCCATGGAACGAGGTTCACTCATCTTCGAGGAAGATGAACCAACGATAATTTCCTGGGCTTGAGCCAAGGACATCTTCGGAATAGAGGAAGCAGACACCCCATGAGCAGAGAATACTATTAAGGGAAAAAGTTAAACGATAAAAGAAAAAAGACTCGAGTAAGGAAAGGAGCAAGAACAAAATCTTCACTTACCGTGGGTCTTTACTTGCCATCCGTACCTCCCAGCGAGGTACTTCCCAGATCTTTCTTCAGAAGGAGCAACAGATAACAGTTTTTCTACCCAATCACGAATACCGGAGACATTCTCGACAATATTCATGATTGCCGAAAGGAGAAAAATAAACAGACACGGTGCTAAATAAAACATCTCAAGTCAAAACAAGAAAAAGTAAATGTGAGCTAAAGCATACTCACGTGCGCGATTTCACTTCTCAGGGAAGGGAAGATTTTCTTCACCCACTAAACCAGCAGTGGGTACAATGACATACCAAAGGTACCAACCCCTATCTTTATCGTCTCCAGGGGTTACTAACACTCTTTTTCTTCTAGCAGTCAGAGTAAAAACCTCTTCACGAAATAAGGTAGGAGAGTAGAGGTGAATAAGATGGTTGAAGGTAAAGGGAATCGAGGCTAAAGAGCCAAACTCCTAAGGCATGCGATAACTCGCCATGCAAGCGGGCCAACTTGTCCTAAGTATATATTGAAAAAAAGGCAAAACTCAATTATAACTGGGTCAATGGGGGGTATAAACCCTAAAGTGAAAGGATACGTATAAACAAAAGAATAACCCGTCTTGTAAGACATTTTTCTTTGATTGCTATTAGGAATATAGACAGGAAAGTTAGATTTCCAAATGCATTCCCTACGAACAAGAGAAATCTGACCCTCAGTTATAAGGGTTGGATATCTTTCTACACTATCAAGAGAAGAAGATTGATCTACAAGAACTTGACTATCCCTAGCGAAAACAAACTCAGCAGGGATAATTTCATCGACTCCAGGTTTACGAAGGCGTTCGCCTCTACCTCTACATGAAGACCGAGAAACCCTAAATCTCGGAGTAACTGGAGATCTAGTGGAAGGAGAAGGAACTATTTGATAAGAAGAAGAGCCCCTCGAAGGAGTGGATCCTAGACTTATAAGTCTACCACCCCTCCGACTCCTAGTCGGAGCAGAAGATGGCGCTAAGCTTTCAATGTCTATTACTCTTTGAGGTTGGTTTGAAGAAGACATGCTTACAAAGGCAAAGAAGAATTTTTTTTATAGAAAACAAAATTAGAAAAGTGTTTCATGGAAGCAAAGAAAATAAAACTTGTATTTATACTTGAAGACAACCGTCAAACATGATGAAAAAGGAAAATATTGATGAAATGTCATAATTGAAGATGTCACTTCGAGACTGGTACAGCCGCAAAAAGCCCTAAAAGGTGCTGAGTAAATGCAGAACCAATCCAAAAAGGACACGTGGTATGAGCATTAAATGGAAGTGACAAACGACACCTATGGTGCAGAGAAGGATACAATGATTCAAGGAAAAGCAGCGAAAATATTCCCGCCATAAATGAATATCCACTTACCAAATGTTAATCGTTAAATATATGGTAAGTGGGGGGACTATCTGTATTGGTAAAAAAGTACGTAAGCCAGCTTTTGACAACTCAGCCAGTCACGTGGACATAGGAAACACGACAGCTGGACGTAACTCTTTGAAGAGGTACGGTACAAAGAGGCACTGTTCAGTAAACCCACGAACTTATCAGCCACGGGAAATTCAACTTGATCAAAACGGGAGAGAGGCAGGTCAGAATGAATCTAGACAAAGCTACGGGCAGATTCAAGGACCCACAATTGATTATTCGAATGTTATGTAACTGAACCCCTATTACAGTTATCCTTTGTAACGCCTCATTAATGTCATAATTGGTCATTAATGAGTAACCATAGCAGGAGTCACACGTTATAAGAATCTCCTAAATAAGGGTGGGGAATACAGCTTGTAAAGGCATCTGATTCTCGAATACAATCAACTTCGATCTTTTATTTCTGTAATATTGTCTATTATTCATTTTTCCCATTATCTTGATTATCAGTAACTCGTATTCATCTTAAAAATAATTTTTAGTCAAAGGGTCTAATTCTTTGGTTAAAAAAAATTACCCTACGCGAACGCAGGGCCTAGGACCTGATCGCAGAGCCTGGGGGTAGTGCTCTACGCGACCGCGAGGGGCCTCACGCGATCGCATAACGTTAAAGGGATCTGGGGGCAGGGTAGCGTGTTGCTATACACGAATGCGGTCGTTTGGTCGTGATCGCGATGGTCAGTGTCTAGTACTCTCCGCGATCTCAACCCTCTCTTCGCGATCGCGTAGGCTTATTTCACCCAGTCATTTTAAAGCCTTAAAAACAGAATGCTATTACGGGATTTTGATATCTTTCATCATTTTCTTCTTCTCCACTCTTCTTGGGCGGTTCTTAGGAGACCATTCCACTATAGCTTCGTAGGTAAGTGTTCTTAACTCTAATTTCTTCCATTTTCCTTCATCAATTACTAGATTCTAGGTCTAATAAAATGAAATCAAAGGTAGAAATAGGGGGCTTTGGGTAGAGTTAGGGCTTTTGGAAATTTTGGGAATTCAACCTCATTTTGGGGTCGGATTTCAAAACAAATTGTATATTCGAGCTCATGGGGGAATGGGTTATCGGGTTTTGGTCTGAACCCCGAGTTTGGACCAAGCGGGCCCGGGGTCGAATTTTGGTATTTTTGGAAGAATTATGGGAAATGTATAATTAGGCTTTGGGATTGAGTTATTGAATAATTATTGATGTTATTAAGTCAATTATGTCTAGATATTATCGTTTCNCCCGGGGTCGAATTTTGGTATTTTTGGAAGAATTATGGGAAATGTATAATTAGGCTTTGGGATTGAGTTATTGAATAATTATTGATGTTATTAAGTCAATTATGTCTAGATATTCTCGTTTCAGAGTCGGATTCAAGAGGGAAGGCCGTGATTGAGGCTTGACTTGCATGCTTGGAGCCGAGGTAAGTGTTTGGCCTAACCTTAACTTTAGAGAATAGGTATAGAGTGTTATTTTCTATGTGTAATTCATGTCCAACGTATAGGTGAGGTGACATGTACCTATATGTTGTGGTCAAGCATGCCTGTGAGTCAAATTTTGATGAGTTATTTAATGTCTTTGATATTCTCCGTGTTGTGAATTATCGGGAATCTTGGAAGTGGTACCTTGAGGTTACTTCATGACGTAGAAAGTCCTTGATTATGTGTTCAGTTGAGGGTTTTACTGTTGATATGATACTTCTGAGTGAGATTGGTTATAGCTGAGTCCCTTGTCGGGACAATAGAATTGGGTTGATTATGTCTGTACATTTGAAATGTCGCATTGTTAGACTTTCATATCAATTATTATTTATGTACGAGGGAACATTATGTGCCGATGATTATATTATTTATGCACGAGGGAACATTCAGTGCCGATGATTATATTATTTATGCACGAGGGAACATTCTGTACCGATTGATTATTATTTATGCGCGAGGGGACATTCCGTGCCGATTGATTATTATTTATGCGCGAGGGGACATTCCGTGCCGATTGATTATTATTTATGCGCGAGGGGACATTCCGTGCCGATTGTTTATTATTGATGCACGAGGGGAAATTCCGTGCCGAGTCGTTATTATTTATGTGCAAGGGGACATTTCGTGCTGTGTGATTTTGAGGCTATGCACGAGGGGTCATGTCGTGCCTTCTTCTGTCTATTTTTACTTGTTTCAAGTTGTTATTTCCTGTTTTACTTCTACTTTCCAGTTAGTACTTGATTCTATTGTTTTAGCAATTGTTGTCCCTTTTATCCCAGTATGTTCTTCCCCGTAACTGTATTCTTGTTTATTTTCTGCTATACTATTGAACTGCACAGGTACAATTTGTTGTCGTGTCCTAGCCTCGTCACTACTTCGCCGAGGTTAGGCTCGGCACTTACTCAGTACATGGGATCGGTTGTACTGATGCTACACCTGCACTTCTTTATGTTTTGCAGATTACGCAGCCGGACCCAGTGGACCTCGTTAGGGGAAGTATCCTTCAGTCCATTCCAGACGACACCGAGGTAGCTCCGCAGGCGTTCGTGGATCTCGGCGTCACTTTCTATCTTTCATTCTGCATCTATGTGTTTCCAGACAGATATATCATTTGATTTCAAACTGTTGTTTTTAGCTAAAGCTTAGACTGGTTCGTGAGGTTGTGACTCATTTATGGGTTTTTTTACCTAAAGGGATTTCTTCGTTATTAGCTATTGGTATTTTGATTTTGTTAATGCTTCCGCACTTATCTCAATTATCTAGTCAGTGTTTGTTATTTTCACTTGTTAATAAATCAATTCAGTTAACAGTTGGCTTGCCTAGCGAGTGCAACGTTAGGCGCCATTACGGCCTGAAGGTGGTATTTCGGGTCGTGACAAAAACTAACAGGGAATAATATCAATATAAAACTAAGCAAGATAAGAATAACAGACAATGCTTGAAATAGAAACGAAGAGAAACAATTTGCAACAGGGAACAAACAGGTAATAACATTGTGCAGTAAGTTGAACACAATCTAAATCTGGTGAGGCCAAATAAAGGAAAGCAAGTAACAACTCAATAATAACAACCACTTTCACACAAGGTTTATTCAAGATTTTTCGATGTACCAAACCTCAAAATCACAAATCACGGGTCCTAAATCACGAATCCAAATCACTTGGCATCTTGTGCCCACATTACAAATTTCAACCGCACAGACAACTCATGTGTCAACTGCCATTAAAACCTCATATCTGCACGGACAATTCACGTGCTAAGGGAGTGACAATATTTCCTCTATCCGCACAGACAACTCGCGTGCTAGAAATAGTAATAACTCACAACCGCATGGATAACTCACATGCCAATAATACAGCTCTCACATAGAAGGAAATTATACGAGAATATATTTAAATTATCAATAAATATCAAGGTTCATCTTCTCAAATTGATATGGGTGATTAATTACGTGTATTCTTGTTCGAGTGTTCTATCACAACTCGAGTCAACATGTAAGAGTAGAGACAACGAATAACACATAGAAAACAATGCAACAAGATGTAAAATGCATATTCACACAAGGTAGGCACATCAGTACACAAATATTATCAATAGTAATCCCCAACATAGCACACCTTATCTCGCCACGTGCGCAACAATAAAGTAAATGCCCACCTTGTCTCGCCCCACGCGCATAATAATATTCTCACCTTGTCTTGCCACATGCGCAAACCCACATATATAGTCCGCCTTGTCATGCCACATGTGTAAATATCAATAGTAACAAAAGCACAGATAGCTCACGTGCGAACATCTCGACAATCTCTCAACAATACCACGTGTGCCAAAGATATAACAACACAATATTAGGTCTTTCACCATATGTGTTCATATGCCAGTACTTTTCCTCAAAAAAATTTCAATATCATAATCACTGAGATCTCGGGGTCGTTGATGAAAGAGGTGGCCCTTGCTGAGTTTAGGGTTAAATTCAAAATTCCCGTTCATATAGACCTAGTTCCTGCAGGGCATGATGTGGTGCAAATACACCGCCCTGGGTACTGCACCTTCTACGCATACTCCTTCCATGTAGGTTATTCTTTCCCTATCCGCCCCTTGGCTGAGGAGTTCTACCGCTATTACCGAGTTTGACGGCTCAACATTCCCCCTACATCTATAAATTCATCCGCATGATCTCAAAGTATGCGGAGTTATCCAGGGTCGAGGTGACCCTTCGTCAGTTGATGCATCTCTTCACTCCCAACTTTCACAGGGGGCAATGTTACATCTTCGCCACCGAGGCAGCAAATGTCTGGTGGTGAAAATGGATGACAATCCAAATCGCAAGTTTTAACTCAATTACTTCTACGTCAAAACTGAGGACGTGGCGGTTAATGCAAGCGGGTTCCCCGAGGAACTACGCCTGTAAATACCTCTCTTACTTTTTCTCTCATTTTATTTCGGGTTGGCTGATTTCAATTGTATTGCCATCGTCTTCTTTCCATGTAATCGAGGTTGAACCCCTTCCTTTGGTTGAGGATATTCACGATTGGGTTAGTCGGGTCCTCCCTCATACAGTGGAGATTCATGAATGGTCGCACTTCCTCAAGAAGTTCGGCCCAAGCTTACTGGTGAGTTTGCTTGTCTTAAGTCTTTGTTGTTGCGGCTTTATAATCGACTGCTTCTTATTATTTTGTAAGGATTGATCTAGAACTTCTTCTTTTCTTTTGTTGTTTGCCCGGGGAGATTCGAGGAGGTTGAAAGCTCATACTCATGCGTTCCTCCAAGTGACCACTACAACAGGGCCTACCCTAGCCGCGATCACGACTAAGACTACTCGGTCAACCGCCTCTGTTCAGCCTCCAGCTAGACCAACTCGATTGTCGGCGACCTCAGTATCAGGGACTCCGACTTTTCCTGTGTTGCATTTAATAGATGAGTCATCATCAAGCGAGGAGGATTTGGTTCCCGTAAAATGAGGTCGGTGGATGTTGGTGACGGAACAATTCGAGAATGGATTCTACAAGGGGTGATTGTGAGCCAACCACTGCTGTTCTTGAAAGTGATGCAGATCCGTCATCTGAAGTTTCACTGTCAACGGGGTCCGTGGAAAGTACCTTTGTCTGAGGCTCAGGTTGGAGTTATCGGGTCGCCTGTGGGAGTTACGAATACCGTACTGATAGATGAGCCGTCGTCCTAGAGATCGGCCGATGTTCCTTCGTCAGGTGAGGGGAGAGATAAGGGCGTTGCTGAGGACGATTATGAAACCGGCTCCGACATTGATGCTGATGAGGTGCAGATGCTGAGTGAGGGTTTCACTCGAGTGGAGGTAAAGTTGGAAGGGTCCACTCGTACCATCGTGGTCCCTATGGACCAGGACCTGCAGGTGAAAACGGAAGACGTGGTCCCTTCTTTAGGTCCTCTTTGCTCCGATATGGAGGACATGACTCTTGAGACGTTGAACGATGCCTCCCTGTCGACGGGCATAGCCGGCCTCACCCTTAGGGTAAGTTTTCCTACCTTACTAGTTTTCGTGCCTTGCACACTATTTTTTTGATTGACTGATTTTCTTCCTCTTTTTATTTTTTCTTTTCATACCATTATCTCGGAGATTTAGAGTGCTCGCCAAGAGGAGAGGCGCAAAACCATTTTCAAGAAGATGGAGAGGAAGTACTGTCAATTCCTCAACAAACATCGCGAGATCTATAGGCGATTTTATGAGAGTGGCAACTTCCAAGCTATCAGGGATGAGTTGAAATAGAAAGATGACGAGTTAATGAGAGTCATCGGCAAGTGCAGTGTCCTTGAAGAGGCGTTGAGGGTCAAAGAAGAGGAGCTCGAGGTGAGCAGGGGAATTGAGGACCAATGTACGGATCTTCAGGCCCAAGTGATCTCTTTGCGGGCCGAGCTCGAGCAATGTTTGGTCAGGGCTGATGCTTTGAGTAGCGAGGTCACCGAGAAGACAACAGACTTGGAGAAAGCCGAGTTGGCTCGGCTAGCGGCTTCGACAAAAGTAGAGGCTTTGGAGGCTGCGATCCGCTTTCTTTGATCTTAGCAGACAAACAATTTGGAGACGGCTAAACTCAGAGAAGGCAGCTCGATGAGTGGATAAGGGAGCTAGAAAGAGAGGCTTCTAGCCTTGGGCGACCAAGTCGTTGTTCTCGAGGCCGAGAAGACACAATTATCGGCTCAACCATCCTCCTCTCATGCTTCTGCTTTCCCTGATGTTCTGTAGGATTTATATGAGAAGTGGATCCACGCTGAGGCCCAGATGGAATATTTAAAAGTTTGATGACGGCGGGGAAAGTTCTTGAAGCTGACTTTGAGGATGCCCGTACTAAGGCACGTGCAGCTCGAGTCGGTTGCGACTATGACCCTGCTACCCTAGAAGCCAGTGATGGCGAGGAAGATATGATGGGATTGAGCAGGACGCGTGGTATGCTGATGAGTATCCCGACGACGATGCTGATGGTGGAGATGGTGCTGCTGGGTCAGGTGGCGAGTAATTCTTCTTCTTTTTGTTTGTAATTTTTGTGCACACTTTTGCGGGCGTCTGTATTTTCCTTGTAAGGAATATGTTTGAAGTATGGAATGTTATTTTCGCTGTTTGTATCTAGTTTTTTTTATTCTTCTGTTCGGGCCTGCATGCTTCTTTCTTTTGTTCTATCGTTTGGCCGCTTTAGTCGTAGAAGCTCGGTTTATGTGTGTTGAAACCAAATTTTGTTTTGGTCATGGCCGGGGCCCAGTAAGTGTTAATTCGAACAAGGTCGAATGTAAACTAAGCTTAGTTAGAATCGGGTTTGAACGTAACTCAGTTAATTCGAGCAAGGTCGAATGTCAGTTAATTCGAGCGAGGTCGAATGTTACTTAAACTTAACAATGGCTGGGGGCCATATGGGTGTTAATTTGAACGAAGTCGAATGTAACCCTTAGTTAACTCGAGCAAGGTCGAATGTAACTTAAAACTTAACAATGGTTGGGCGCATACAGGTGTTAATTCGAACGAGGTCGAATGTAACCCGTAGTTAATTCGAGCGAGGTCGAATGTAACTTAAAACTTAACAATGGCCAGGGGTCGTATGGGGGTTAATTCGAATGGGGTCGAATGTAACCCATTGTTATTTCGAGCGAGGTCGAATGTGAGTTAACTCGAGCGAGGTCGAATGTGATTTAATTCGAGGTAGGTCTAATGTTATTTAATTTGAGAGAGGTCGAATGTTATTTAATTTGAGCGAGGTCGAATGTTATTTAATTCGAACGTGGTTGAATGTGATTTAAATTGAACGAGGTCGAATGTTATTTAATTTGAGTGAGGTCGAATGTTATTTAATTCGAGTGAGGTCGAATGTGATTTAATTCGAGCGAGGTCGAATGTGATTTAATTCGAATGAGGTCGAATGTGATTTAATTCGAATGAGGTCGAATGTGATTTAATTTGAGCGAGGTCGAATGTTATTTAATTCGACCAAGGTCGAATTTTGTTTAATTCGAGCGAGGTCAAATGTAATTTATTCAATTGTGGTCGAGGTTCGAGTAGATATTGAGGCAATGTTGCTCTGGCGGAAACATGGGTGAACATAAATTTGTGTTTTGCTCATATACTTGGAGAAATTTACATGTTTTTCAGGCTGGAATTCCAATACTAGTCTATCTAGTCCCTTCATTGGGCAACCTGGAGACATGCGAGAGGTTGCGCAATGAACTAACCGTCCGGTGCCTTTTTTTGTTTGTACTTCAACTTGAAGTGACACCCTTTTTGCCTCGTTAAAAATTTCCTTGAGAAAAACCAATTGGGACAAAACTCAAGTGAGGGAAAAAGAGTACGACTTGGAGGACGCTTTTTCTTAAAAGCTTAAGTACTTGAGGTGGGAAAAATTCTGGTTGTTTGATAGCAATTTTCCTTCCATTGTTTCTAGTTGAAATGACCCATTGTTTGCTGCTACCGTGACTTTGTATGGGCCATCCCAATTCGTTTCTAGTTTGCCTTCCCGCGGGTCTTTGCTTGCTTCTGTTTTGGCCTTGAGTACGTAGTCCCCGACTTTGAGTGGTCTGATCTTGGCCTTTTTGGTATAGTAACGTTATGCCTTCTGTTTTTGGGCGATCATCCTTATGTAGTCCATATCTCTCCGTTCTTCGACTTCATCGAGCTCATGTCTTCTGCTTTTGTCATTCCTCGGCCCACTTTCTGTGAGTATCTCAAACTGGGCTCTCCGACTTCGATTGATATTACCGTATCAGTCCCTCATGTGCTCGTCTTTGGCATTGTGTGGTAGGCCCAGAGCACTTCTGGTAATAGCTCTGGCCATAGTCCCTTGGAGTCCTCAAGCTTTTTCTTCATGATGTTTAGTATTGATTTATTGGAGGAGTCCGCTTGCGCATTGCCCGCGGGATGATATGGGGTGTAAAGTATTCTTTTGATATGCTGCTTCTCAAAAAATTCGGCGACCTTTTTTCCAGTAAATTAGGGTTCATTGAAGCAACTGATCTCTTTGGGCAGACTGAAGTGGCACACAATGTTTTTCCATATAAAGGCGATCACTTCCTGTTCGTGTATCTGGGCGAATGCTCGTGCTTCTACCCATTCAGAAAAATAGTTTGTTAAAACCAAAAGAAAACGTACGATACCTCGTCCCGCGGGGAGGGGGGCGACAATGTCCATTACCCACTTGATGAAAGGCCAAGGGGAAGTGACCGAGTGGAGGTGCTCGCCCGCTTGATGGATCATTGGGGCGTATTTTTTGTATTGCTCGCATTTTCTTACGAAGTCGGCAACCTCTTTTTTCATAGTAGGCCAGTAATAACCTGCCTGTATGAGGCATCTGACCAGAGCTCGGTTGCCGGAGTGAGCCCCGTAGTGTCCTTCGTGGACTTCTTCTAAGACGCGTCGCGTTTGATTCGGGCCTAAGCATTTCGATCGGGGGCCGCCATACGTCCTCTTGTATAGATCGTTGTGAATGATGTTTTACCTAGCCGCTTGCATCCGAAGCTTCTTGGCTTCCTTTTTTTCATCTGGGAGTACGCCATCTTGCAAGTATGTAACAATACGGTTGGCCCAGTCCCAAGATAGATTTATAGTCCTTACCTCGATTTGATCTATCGACGAGGGGAGGAGGGTGACCATGTTTCCTTCTCCGGTAATGCTTTTAGTGGCTGCCGCTAATTTGGCGAGGCCGTCTACTTTGATGTTTTCTGCTCGAGGGATTTGATTGAGCTGGTATTCATCAAACTCGGGCAGTAATTTGCAGATCTCGGCCGGGTATTTATGCAACCTTTGCTCTTTGATATGGAAAGTTCCTGTGACTTGGTTGACGACGAGTTGAGAGTCGCAGAGTAGGATGACCCGTCTCGCCCCGTACTTGAGTGCTAGCCTTAGTCCTGCAATCACGACCTCATACTCGGCCTCGTTGTTAGTCTTGTCCGGGCACCTTAAGGACTGGCAAATTACTTCACCTGTCGGGATCCGGAACCTGACGCATTAGAAGCGTCGCCGGTGTACCAAATCCATAGATCTTGTGTTTGTGGAGAGGCGTGGGTGACTTAAAACGACCGGCCAGGTCGTTACAACTATTCTCCTCAGACCCCACTAGTGGATTTTCACTGGGTCATTGTTGTTGTTGTTGCAAAATTTGGTAAACCAACTAGTGCTAACTATATCTATTAGTATTCAAATTGATTAAGATATTCTTGTGAGATGTGAAGGAAGAAGCTATGGGTTGATCCAAATCGGGGTTAAAGTTATGTGATGTTATTGGATTTATACTTTTTAATACTATTTTATTTTAGAATTTTATTAGATGAGTATTTGTATTATATATGTGTGAGTTTCGGTACGAAAAAATTTCTTCCTTTGTGGATCTAGCTAAATATGATCAATATTAATTATTCTTAATAATTATTTTTAAAATTTTAATTTATATAACTCAAATAAATTATTAGTGATATTTGTTTTATTTTTTAATTAAATAAATATTGATATAGATATACGGACAAAACGCACACCCTAAAACTAGTGTTTATGAAGGAGCTATAAAACCTTTCTCAACCCTTAAAAAGTTTGAATTTTCCGTAGTTTAACATGGAGGCGGGGGCGGGCTCTTTTCGAGGCTTTTGGAGGGGTATAAGAAGAGTCCAGCAGCAGCAATAATAGTTTTGGAGTCTCCCGCGCCCCCGTCAACCTCCTTATTTCAAACCTCAAATTCCATTAGGGTTTCTACTCACTGCGAAAATCCCACAACTTGTTTGCCCAAAAATGAAATCCATGATCAGGAAAACATCTTCTTCAGCACCATCATTTTACACGTACCTTAAACCAGGTGCACTTGCCAAAATCAGGTACTCTAAAATCACTGCTAAATCAAGGCTCCACGATTCTCAAGCCCAACTGGCACTGTACCAACATATTCCCCGTGCCGTAATAGATCTGTCAACAATGGATGGAATTCCTTGCTTCAATTTGAGGATCCCAAACAGCCGCCCCCGATGCCTTCACAGACAGAAGCTCGCTGCTGTTGCACCAATTTTCACCCCGATTACTCTGCCAGAGGGGGATCTAGTTGTTTGATCGAACTTACTGTTTTTCGACTTGAATCATGTACAAATATGAGAAAATTAAAAAGTTGAAAAGAATATTTAGATTGTGTTCAGTTTTGGGAATGCAGATATATGTGTATTAATTAGTGCCAAGAATTGTAGGGAATTTTATGAATAAACTCATATATTAAGCTTTTATTTTTATGTTTATATGTGCATGCGCCTAAATCTATTTTAGTTTGCAATTGTGTTAATTAATGCTGAGTTTACTGCATTTTAAGTTTGATGCTAGTCTTAAGTGTTAAATGACTGTTAATGGAAGTAATCCTTTTAAGGAAATTCTGGTTCTTGGTTGTTGATTGTAATTATTGCTTTAGAGAATATAAGGCAGTAAAAATGCACAAATATCTTGCGACTCTTGACATGGTTGTGCAATTAACATCAGGTAGCTGCTTTTATTGCATCTTAGTGCATAATTACTTCATTATGGCGACTGATATAGTTATAAAATTATGATCATGCAGTTTGTGACATAATTTTTGGAGTTTTATATGTCTCCTTATTGTTGCTGTCATGATTCAGGATGATATATCTTGATAAATAACAGTCTTGAAATACAACATAAGTATATAAACCAAAATGTTTACTCTATAAAATTCCTTAAAAAGATTTGCTGCATTCTATGAAGTAAGTTATGGCTCATACAACATTATTTTCCTGTCAATTCTACAATTTCACTATCAATCAAGTATTGTTACTAATCAGATATCTTATGAGAGGCATGCTAGCCGATATCTTTCTGTTCTTTTCAAGGAATTGAACAGAATATAAATAGTGACTGGTGAGAGCTCTTCCTATTATAATCCTCTCAGAGTTCTAAAGCATTAGTGACTCCCTAAACATTTCTTTGGTGTATATTCTCCATATTCTCTTGCTCTAATAATATTCTCCTTGTCATAAGATGGAGGTTGAAGTTCCCCCTTCAGCAAAACAAAAAATGAGGCTTTACTTTGTATTGCGTCGATTGATTGCCTCTCATTCTTAAGAACTAATTTAGAACTACTAATCCCTTTTCCTCTTTCTGGTATGCCTATCTTTCAGGTACCCTTAGTTAATTGGCATTAGCTGCTGAAACTAAAAAATTTGAACTGGTTCTATCAGGTAAGTACAGAGTTGATTCTTTGAAGATAAAAGCTACACCAGTTTCTATCTTTTGAAGTTGAGTTCATTGTTTTGGAGTCTGGTTCAGCGACATTTATATTTGTTTTCCATCAGAATGTTCTAGTATTGACTGCCAGTTCACATAAATCCTCTTTAGAGATTTGGTTGGAGATTATTGGACTGTTAGTTTGTGTGAACCCTTCATTATCTTTATTTTGTTCTTACTTTGATCTCATAATTACCAGTGAAGAGCAATTTGTTTCAGTAAGAAGGAATAGGATCACTGGAAAGTCGTCTGCAGTCCACACTTGTGAAAATATGGCTTACTTCTGCAGTCCACACTTGTGAAAATATGGCTTACTTTGGAAGCAGAACACAAACCTATTTCCGCTATTCCATGTTCTTATTGAGCTTAGCAAAATCAAGATGATAAAGTTATGAGGAAGGCATTTTGTTTCTCATTGGCTCAGAGTAGATGTAGAATGACTAAAGAAGAGCTAGCCAATCTTTGTCTAAAATAAGTTTTAATAGGTAATGTAAATATGATACTGGCTATCCCTTTTGAATGTCTATGCAACCGGTGTAGTCTCGACTCAATATTGTAGAGCTTTTCATGGAAATAGTGGATTGGAAGGTAGATAAAACTGTGAGAAAATAACCTGAATTATCTTGCCATTTGAGAATTTTGAATACTATGGTTGAATGCTTTCATTATATACGCCTAAATCTGTGGTCCTGGGGTGAGGGGTGTAGGCGAGTTCTCCACAAGCTTTAGGATGTGTTCTCCTGAGTAATGAACAAGTGAGAATCATTTCCAGCAGGCTTTAACATAACATACCTGTCTTGGTTTCATAACATTGGCTTCTTAACTGTCTGCATGGAGAATCACTTCCAGCGAGGCTTTTGTCATAGAACTTCTGAAATGTTCTGAGCCATGGTGAAGTTAGAAATTATCATTTTCTTGCATTTCTTGTATGACAATCAACACCCCCATTTTTATGTGGTAATTTTGCTGGAAGTTACTGCTCTATTTCTGGTGTTTATGACATTACATGTCCAATTTCTAATCACAGTCTAGTAAAAAGTACATTTAGTTCATCTGCTTTGAACTTTTATTTCCCTGTATTAACAATCCTCACAGACTATGTTTCATTAATCCTTCATTTGCTTTGGTATACCTGTTTCACCAATGGATGGGACATGAGTATTGATTTTTTGTACGGATTCTTCAAAAATACACTAAAAAATAGCAGCACCTCTTCAGGATAGACACATACAACTTATTGAGTATGTACTCGTGGTCGAGTTTGTGTATGTGTACATGATGAAGCTCTCCAATACCAGATGCTTAAACATAATACATGTTAGAATGATAGATAAATCAACCACACTTGTTATTATGTTACTGTTACATCATGTATCTTTGACCTGTTTAGTGCCAGCCAACTATTACTTCTCCAACAAGCAAATCAAACAATATGCAGGAATTGGCTAGTTTTCATTCAAGTGTACATGACTAGTTTTCCGTGATCAAGCATTCCAAGTGGTTTCGTAAAGTCCCTTTCGAGAATCATAGCAGATCATCTTGATGAATCCATGTAAGTTTGAGACATTCAAAGACAACTAACTGATTAGAACAGCGTATTCTGCTATAAAGAGTGATATATTCATGCAACCAATCTTTTTCATGGTGCATAGAGGGTACCATCTTATAAAGAGCTTGATATTGTAGTATATTCAAATGAACGGTCTAATCTATGTACTATTTGACACTATTACTCAATAAACCCTTATGAGAAAGAGGAAGTGAATCTTTTACATCAGAAATATTGAGATACAAAGATGAGTTAGGTTTATGTTGCAAAATATACAGCGTTCTCATTTTGATCACAATGTTTGTAAGTGTTTGAGAATTACAATATCAAAGTTTTCTACTGTTGATTATTGTCTTTAAAGAGATATTGATCACCCACAAAAGAGTACCAAGCGAGAAGCGTGATCATTGGGAGAATATGAAATGTGCTTAAACCAAGGCATCTTTGCCTGATGCTGTCTGTTGTACACTCTAGATAGGTTTTTCTTCAATTCAACTTTATCTGTTGCACTCCTTGTCACGATACGGAATTTCCACCTTCGGGACCTTGATTGCGCATAATATTTCACTTGCCTGTTGCTGAAATTACAGTTGAAAAATAAATAAATATTCTTCAGGCTGAGGCGCGGATATCCCGCTCTCTTTTAAGGAGATTCAAGCCCACTCTGGTAGTATCTTCAACGGTCTAGCAGTAATACCCTTGACTTGTTCCCTCCAGGATACAACAGCTCGACAATGTCGTATGACTCGAACAAACTCTGGACAAGTTGTAGAGTCCAAAGCTCCACTAAAATGAACACCTTCCTTCAACAAAGATAATATTCTCTTTTGTAGATAATAAGTTGGAGACTTAGATTTTTCTCCTTCTCTTAACTCTCTTTTTCACTACACCAATTTCATTATTTTCATGCACACTACAATATTTTCCCATCTATAATACAAGGAAGAAACACCACTATTTATAGGTATAAAATCTCTTCTATAAAATAAATAACAAAGTAGTGGGATAATAAAATTGTAGAACATGGTTGATGGTTACAAAAATTAATCTTTAGTGGGTAATTAGTGGTATATCATGGCATTAGTGGTTTCAAGAGTTACACCAAAATAATGACCACTTTCTTGCCAATAAGGGGTCGGTTGTACTCATACTATACTCTACACTTATTGTGCAGATTTTGGAGTAGGTCTCAGCGGTGTTCAGTAAACTTACTCGGATCTAGCTATCAGAGGAGACTTGAGGTATAGTTGCATGGCGTCCGCAACCCTGAAGTCTCCTTCTACCTCATTTTAGTTGTTTATTTTGATTCAGACAGTTATGTTTATTCCGGACCATTATTTGCAGTATTCTAGACGTTCATGTATTCATGACACTAGTTCCGGGATTTGTATTTGGATTTCGTTACTTATTAGTTTATTACTCTATTTTAGACTATTCGGTTTTATTATTGTCATTAATTGGGAAATTGTTAAAAATATTAATAGATATAGCTAACATTGGCTTGTTGTTGGTGTTAGTGCATTTTAATATTAAAATTATATTAAAGTGCATTATTTCTTGTGAGATAGTGGTTATAAATTGGCAAGAAAGTGATCATTTTTGGTGTAACTCTTGAAACCACTAATGCCATGATCTACCACTAATTACCCACTAAAGATTAAATTTTGTAACCACCAACCATATTCTACAATTTTATTATCCCACCACTTTTTTATTTATTTTATGGAAGAGATTTTACACCTATAAATAGTGGTCTTTCTTCCTTGTGTTGTAGATGGGAAAATATTGTAGTGTGCATGAAAAAAAATGAAATTGGTGTAGTGAAAAAAAGAGTTAAGAGAAGGAGAAAATTCTAAGTCTCAAAGTTATTATTTACAAAAGAGGATATTATCTTTGTTAAAGGAAGGTGTTCATTTTAGTGGAGCTTTGGACTCAACAACTTTCCCAAAGTTTGTTCGAGTCATACGACATTGTCGGGCTGTTGTATCCTAGAAGGGACAAGTCAAGAGTATTATTGTTGGACCGGTAAAGATACTACCGCAGTGGGCTTGAATCTCTTTAAAGAGAGAGATATTTGCACCTCAACCTGAAGAATATTTATTTATTTTTATTTATCTTATTTTTCAACTCTAATTTTTTGTAATTTCACCAACAATTTTAAGGAGATCCAAAATTTTTTATGTAGTTAAAAAAATAGCGGATATCAAGGTAAAAGTCCACTCTCTTTAAGATATGATAAGGTAAATATTTTTCTACTTGATTAACTCATGCGGAGGAAAGGTATAAAGTTTTTACCTTATATTTTTCATGAATATGTGATATGTTTTTCCATGAAAATAAATTTTTATAATTCTAAAAATTGTGGGGGTAAGAAAAATAAAATATTGTTGCACGAAAATTTTGAATATTCATGCATGAGTGAAAGTTGATTAAATCAAAAAGTGTGATGGGTTCATCTATCATAAGCCTTGGAATAATTTACATGTTATTATTTGTCTCTGTATTGATGATTATTAATATTTGGTTAACATGAATGTTATTGTAGAAAGTAAAAGCATGCTTAGTAGCCATTTTGACATGAAGGATTTGGATGAGGCAAATTTCATTCTTGGAATGAAGATTACTAGAACATGTATTTTCAAAATGAATCAGACATCAAAATGAATGTATTTTCAAAGAAACTTAAGAACTTTTCAAATTTATAACCGGACATCCGAACCACTTCAAATCAATTCCGTTTTGCACTAAGTTTTGCAGACAAGTCATAAATAGTGAAATGAACCTTTACCAAGTTTCGGAACCGAAATCCGTCCCCAGTAGCAGCAAAGTCAACCTACAGTCAAACTTCGGAGTTCTCTAAACCTTCAAATTACTAGTTTTCAACAAATCACGTTAAATCAAGTTAGGGAGTTCCGAATTCGATTCTGGGCATACGCTCAAGTCCCAAATCACGATACGGTTCCATCAGGATCGTTAGAACACTGATCCAGATCTGTTTACATAATTTATTGACCGTAGTCAACTCAAATCATTTTAAGGCTAAATTTCACATTTTCTTCAATTTTTCACATAATTTTTTTTTTGGAAAAAGACACGAAGTGCGCATGCAAATCGAGGAAGGCTAAATGGATCTATTTGAGGTCTCAAAACACAAAAATGAAGGCTAAAACTAAAAACAACCAATCGGGTCATCACATTCTCACCTCTAAAACAAACGTTCGACCTCGAACGGACATAGAAAGGTAACTGGACCGATGTAGATGTGTGGATATCTACTCCGCATGTCTGACTCGGACTCCCACATGGCTGCCTCGACCGGCTGAACTCTACAATGCAGTCGAACTGAAGGATAACTCTTAGACCTCAACTTCTTGACTTGCCGGGCTAAAATGGCCATCGATTCCTCCTCATAAGTCAAATACTTGTCCAATTGGACTGAGCTGAAATCTAACACATGGGACTGATCACCGTGATACTTACGAAGCATGGAGACATGGAACACCGGATGTACTGCTGATAAAATAGGCGGCAATGCAAGCCTGACCACCTCACCCACTCTCTAAAGAATCTCAAAGGGTCCGATATACCTAGGGCTCGACTTGCCATTCTTTCGAACCTCATCACACCCTTCATGGTTGAAACCCGGAGCAATTCCCTCTCTCCAATCATGAATGCAACATCACAACCTCTCCGATTGGCATAACTTTTCTACCTAGAATGAGCTGTACGAAGTCGATCCTGAATCATCTTGACCTTTTCCAAGGCATCCTGAACCAAATCGGTACCCAACAACCGAGCCTCCCTGGTTCGAACCAACCAACTGGCGAACGACACTGCCTCCCGTATAATGCCTCATAGGGATCCATCTGAATACTCGACTAATAGCTGTTATTGTAGGCATACTCCGCAAGAGGCAAGAACTGGTCCTCAGAATCCCTGAATTCCATAACGCAAGCACGAAGCATATCCTACAATATCTGAATGGTGCGCTCGGGCTGTCCATCCATTTAGGGGTGAAATGATGTAGTTATCTCAACCTGTGTGCATAACTCACACTGTGAGACACTCCAGAAGTGTGAGGTGAACTGCGTACCTCGATCAGAAATGATGGACATGGGCACACCGTGAAGATGGACGATCTCGCGCATAAAATATCAACCAACCGCTCCAAAGAATAGGTATCTGCCACAGGAATGAAATGTGCCGACTTGGTCAACCTGCCCACAATGACCCATACTGCATCGAATCTCTTCCGAGTCCGTGGGATCACAACAACAAAATCCATGGTAATATACTCTCTCACTTCCACTCAAAAATCTCAAGTCACTTAAGCAAACCACCAGGCCTCTGATGCTCGTACTTTTACTTGCTGACAATTCAAACACCAAGCTACATATGCAACTATATCCTTCTTCATCTTCTCCACCGATAATGCTGTCACAAATCCTGATACATCTTGGCGGTACCTAGATGAATGGGATATCGGGAACTGTGGGCCTCCTCAAGAATCAACTCACAAATCCCATTGATGACGCCCAACTATGCCTTATAAAAAGGACTAAGCGGTCGCTGCAAAAATAATCTGGTTCAAGAGTCTGAAGTCAAATCCCACATGGAAGTAACCTATTTGCTACAACTTTTTAGTATCGCTAATGATAAGCTCAGACAACTTTCAGAGTTTAAGATTAATTTATGAATTAACAGAAATTACTTAACTAAGGAGAAATGACAATAAAACTATCAATTAACAAGAATGGAATTCAATTCAAGGATAAAAGGATCTATTCCCCAATTGTCGGATTAATTCCTGACACGTTAGTTATAATCTTGCCGTAACACTCTCTAAAGATGATGAGTCCTTGTTTACCGTAATTATCTCTCGATCAATTACGATAATTTACTAGAAGTATTCTCTCGAAATACTCTAGTTGACAATTTGTACAACTCATAAATATCACGCCAAAGCTTCATTATCTCTAATCTTGCTTTTAAATTCAAGTAATCAATCTTTTAACTTACTCAAAAGTGGTGTTGTTCAACAAAAATCTAATCAAGTGTTCTTTCTCAAGCAACACAAGATAACTAGACACGATTAATCAAGGGCCCTTTAATTAATCACAAGAAACATATAGTTGAACAATTAAAGAGTAAAAACGGCTCAATTATATCAAAACACAATCAAGACTTCATCCAACAATTGGTTCCATCAACCCTAGATGACATGTTTAGCTACTCATAACTGTGTAAATAATCATAGTTATATCTAGAAGCATTAATCTACAAATTAAAGAAAGCGAAAAACTCGAGTTATTTTGTGCTTCCAAAGTATTTCATAGCCTCTTGCCTCTCTAATGATGTCTAACCCTTCAAAAACTAACTTTTAGGGGTATTTATAAGGTAAGGGCCGAATTTCCTTGTCCAATACTAATGTGGACTTAAACTTCTTTTCGGACGGCGTTGATGGCGCCTTGCACTGCCTATAGCACTGTCGTATCGGTGCAAGGCACTGTCTGGAGTACTGTCATTTTGGTGCAAGGCACTGTCTATAGAACTGTATTTTTGGTGCAAGGCACTGTCTGTAGCACTGTCTTTTCGGCGCAAGGCACTGTCTATGGCACTGAATTTTTGTTTTCTTGCATGTCAGCTAATATTGCTCCATTTTGTAGCCCTGAGGTATCATTTCATGCAACTTTTCTCCAATTCATGTCCAAGCATTCCTACACATGAAATAAGCTCTATTAAGCGCAATTGTCACACTAATTAGCATCCAAAGAACAAGCAAGAAGGGTAAATAACATCAAAATATATGGAATTATCGCACGACATCACCCATCCATATTGGGCACAAAAATACGACTCTGCATCTGTAACACCTCATCAGCTCCGATAGTAACCTGCTTGGCACCACCGTGCCACACCATGTCCTTAAGGACAAGCAAATGGGGGTCATCATACTGACACTCTCTGATGCAATCATACAAAGAAGACCGAGAGACCGTGCAAGCTAGAACACGACTGGGCTCCGAATATCTAACCTCACGAGTTGATTGGCCAAAGCCTGAACATCTGATGCTAGAGGCCTCTTCTCAACTGGAATATACGCCAGGCTACCCATACTCACAATCCTTCAACTCAAGGCATCGACCACCACATCGGCCTTCCCGGGATGATACAAAATGGTGATATCATAGTCTTTCAACAGCTCCAACCATCTCCTCTGCCTCAAGTTGAGGTCCTTTTGCTTGAACAAATACTGTAGGCTCCGATGATCCGTGAACACCTCACGCGACACGCCGTAGAGGTGATGCCTCCAAATCTTCAGCGAATGAACAATGGCTGCTAACTCTAGGTCATGAACACGGTAATTCTTCTCATGAACCTTCAACTGCCACGACGTGTGTGAAATCACCCTGCCATCATGCATCAATACTGCACCGAGCCCATTACGAGATGCATCACAATACACCGTGTAGGATCCTGAACCTATGGGCAACACGAACACTGGCGCCATAGTCAAAGTAGTCTTGAGCTTCTGAAAGCTCAATTCAAACTCATCGGACCACCTGTACGGAGCACTCTTCTGGGTCAATCTAGTTAATGGGGCTGTTATGTATGAAAACCCTTCCACGAATCGGTGATAATAACCCGCTAAACCTATGAAACTCCTAATCTCTGTAGGTGAAGTAGGTCTAGGCCAATTCTGAACTGCCTCAATCTTCTTAGGATCCACTTTAATGCCCTCAGCGGATACATACCCCAAAAGGGCAACTGAATCCAACCAAAACTCACACTTTGAAAGATGTTGCTCATGCTCCTCTCGACTGCGGGAGTAGATCAAGATATCGTCAATGAATACGATCACAAAAGAATCCAAATAGGGCTTGAATACACGGTGCATCAAATCCATAAATGCTGCTGGGCATTTATCAATCCAAATGACATCACTAGGAACTCATAATTCCCATACCGAGTCCGAAAAGCCGTCTTAGGGTCATTCGATGCCCTAATCTTCAACTAATGGTAGCCAGACCTCAAATAAATCTTAGATAACACCTTGGCCCCCTGAAGATGATCAAATAAGTCATCAATCCTCGAAAACTGATACTTGTTCTTGATAGTGGCTTTGTTTAACTATCGATAGTCTATACACATCCTCATCGAACCTCACGAACAACACAGACGCACCCCAAGATGAGATACTAGGCCTAATGAATCCCTTACCAAGTAAATTTTGCAACTGTTCCTTCAATTCCTTCAACTCCGGCGGGGCCATACTATATGGTGGAATAGGGCTGAGTGCCCGGAGCCAAATAAATACAGAAGTCAATATCTCTGTCGGGTGGCATCCCCAGAAGATATGCAGGAAACACCTCTGGAAACTCACGCACAACAGGTACAGAATCCATGAAGGAACCTCCATACTCGAATCACGAACATAGGCCAAGTATGCTAGACATCCCTTCTCGACCATACGCGAAGGCTTAACATAAGAAATAACCCTGCTGGTAGATGACTAGGAGTCCCTCTCCAATCTAATCGAGGAAACCCTGGCATGGATAAGGTCACCATCTTGGAGTGACAATCCAATATAACATGATAAGGTGAAAACTAATCCATGCCCAAAATAACATCAAAGTCTACCATATCAAGAAGTATGAGATCTACACTAGTCTCAAGACTCCAAATAGTAATCACACACGAGCGATAGAAAGGATCCAGAAAAATAGAATCTCCCACATGCATGGAGACGTACACAGGATCACCCAAAGAATCACGAGGTACAACCAGATATGAAGCAAAATAGGATGATACATAGGAATAAGTAGAGCCCAGATCAAATAGAACTGAAGCATCTCTATGGAAAAATGGAACAATACATGTGATGAAGACGTCAGATGACTCGGCCTCAAGTCTTCCCGGGAATGCACAAAATCGGGGATGGGCCCCACTACCCTGACCCCATCTCTCTGACGACCTCTAGGTGGGTGGCCTCCATCTCTAACGGCCTGACCTCCACTTTTGGCTGCCTTATCCCTGCCTCTAGCTGGCTAAGTGGGCGGTGAAGCAACTGGTGCCGGGACCATGGCACGAGAACTCCGCTGTGGCATGCTGCTCAACAATCTCAGACATAACCTCCTGATGTGTCCAGTGCCTCCACACTCAAAACACTCATCTTGCTGATGTGGCTGCTGAAGCGGAAAACAACATGAACGGGTAGGATAACCACGGTGGTAGCTCTGGATCGGAGGCGCACTAATAGGAGCTGATGGTGCACTGTAGGCTGGCCGCCCAGGATAAGATACATAAGGGCCACAACTATCCAAAGCACTATGGGATGCCTGAAGTGCTAACTGAAATGGACTAGGAGGATGGCATCTACCAAAAGTAACTCTGCCTCCAGATGAGGCACCACTGAAACCACCGGAATGATGAGGCCTCTTATCAAGAACCGCCCCTCTCTCCTGACCACGAACCATCTCGATCCATCTAGCAATATCCATGGCCCTCTAGTAAGAGATATGTTCTGCAATCTCCTTGGCCATCTGTAGCCTGATACTGAAAGTGAGCCCATCAATAAATCTCCTCACTCTCTCCCTCTCAATAGGGAATAAAATAATGGCATGGCGAGCTAGGTCCACAAATCGAGTCTCATACTGGTACCAGTCATACTACCCTATTAAAGACGCTCAAACTGCCTGCGGTACTCCTCTCTCAGAATGAAGGGAATGAAATTCTCTAGATATAGCTGTGAAAATTGATCCAAGGAAAGTGCATGCGAACCAGCTAGTCCACTCAACATATAATCTCTCCACCATCTATTGGCGGAACCGGTCATCTGAAACACTGCAAAGTAGATCCCATTAGTCTTAACAATACCCATGTTATGCAATACCTCATGGCAACGGTCCATGTAATCCTATGGGTCCTCAGAAGGTGCACCACTGAAATGAATAGGGAAGATCTTGGTAAAGTTATCCAGCCTCAACAAGGTCTCAGAAGATATAGCGGGCCTATCACCAGCCTGTGCCGTAACTACCAGCTGAACTACCCCAACTAGCTGGGCCGCTGGAGTATTATATAGGGGAGCCGCCAGCTCCGGGGTGTGATTAGGGGGAGTATTTGCTCCTCCCCCAGCCCGAGAGATGGCTGGTGCCACCGAAAATGCATAAGTCAGGGCCGTACTCTCCATAAGGCCTACCAAGCAGGCTAGAGTGTCCTGAAGCACCAGAGTGGCTATGAACCCTCTGGACCTGAGCTGATCCGATGGGCACGGTCTTAGCTGGGACCCCCTCCTCTTGATTAATCTGAGGCTCCATTGCGGGTGCTGCTGCTCGAGCTCTAGGCTGAGCTCTACCTCTGGCTTGACCACGACCTCGACCTCGACCTCTGGTAATAGCTGCCACAGGGGGCTCCGACTCATGTCCGGTAGTAGATGTTGTGCGTGTTCTCGCCATTTTCGAGAGAACAAGAATAGATTGGTTCTATCATCAATGATAGAATGAAATCGCACGATAGAGAAAGATATAAGTGAATTTTTTCCTAAAACTCCCTAGCATCTAGAAGATAAGTACAGATGTCTCCGTACCAATTCTCCAGACTCTGCTAAGTTTACTCATGACTCGTGAGACCCAGGCAACATAGTGCTCTAATACCAACTTGTCACGACCCAAAATTCCCATCTTCGGGACCGTTATGACACCTAATATTTTACTTGCTAGACAAGCCAATATTAGCTATATATATTAACCATTTTTAATAATTTCTCAATTAAATGACAATAATAAAACCGAATAGTTTGAAATACGGTAATAAACTAATAATTAACGAAATCCAAATACAAATCCCGGAACTGGTGCCACAAATACATAAACGTCTAGAATACTACAAATAATGGTCTGGAATAAACATAACTGTCTGAATCAAAATAAACAGGTAAAATGAAGTAGACTTTAGGGCTGCGGACGCCATGCAGCTATACCTCAAGTCTTGGCCGCTGGGACCCACTCCAAAATTAGCACAAGAAGTGTAGAGTGTAGTATGAGTACAACCGACCCCCTGTACTCTGTAAGTACCGAGCCTAACCTCGACGAAGTAGAGACGAGGCTAGGGCGTACCACTAATAATAACATGTACGCAGTATAAAAATAATAACAAGGAAGGAAAACTGGAAATGAAAGTAAGGCAACTAATTCGTGAAAAAGAACTCAATCCTTGCAATCAAAGAACCTAGAATAACTGATCTCTCAATTTCATGTAACAAATGCTGTAAACGAACACAATAATAACAACGAATACAACATACATTATCCGTTGTGACGCGCAACCAGATCCCACCTTACGCGCACAACCTTCCTTATTTCACCATAGCATCATTTATCAATACCAAGAATCACATATAAAATCCGTTTCCATGCGCAACCCGATCCCAGCATATCATCATAATCAATGTCATAATACTCCTTTATTTCACCATATCATAATTTAGCAATATCAAGTATTACGTACACAACTGTTGCAGCGCGCAATCCGATCCAACCATATCATTATAATCAATATAAAAATCCTCCCTTATTCCATCATATCACAATCGTTGCGACATGCAAACAGATCCATAAACATTGTCAAAAAAAGCAATCAATTCAATAGCTCAATTTACAAGAATCTCCACAATTAAGGAATATGAAAGAAAATTAACAAAGGAACCACGTACTAATCAAAGGAATACTATAAACAATACAAAAGCAACAAAGCAAGACAAGTAAATGATAACTAAGGTGTGCAAGTATAACAATTAAGGCAAGTAGCAATTAATCAGAGAGTCATGAAAGGGATGAACAACCCAATGCAAGAATAATTAATGACAAGTAACAGATTACGACATAGAAAGTAATTAAAGCATGTAACAGTTAAAGCATGGAATGAGATAACCATGAAATACGAGAAACACATGGAAACACTTAATTTGACTGCGTATATACACTCGTCACCTTGCATATACACCATTTCACACGTAATTCACATAACATATAGTTCAAGGGTTCCTAACTCACTCAAATCAAGGTTAGACCCAATACTTACCTCGCTCCGCAACCAAATCAAAGCTCAACCAGGACATTGCCTCGAAAATTCGCCTCCAAAACCAATCGAATCTAGCCAAATATAATTCAAAGAATTCAAAATAATATTTATAAATTACCTAGAAGTGAAAAATATTCAATCTTTACTGATTTTGAAAAAAGTTAACAAAAGTCAACCCCGAACCCGCTTGATCAAAACTGAGATTCGGACCAAAACCCAATTACTCTTTCACCCCCAAGCCCGATTATGTGATTAATTTCAAAATCCCGTTACACCCCATGTTTTTGTACGTGAAAGTACTCCATAAGTAAATTGATGAAAGCTTGGAAATGAGATATTACATCTCGCATTTTACGTTAAAGTTTCATCGTAAGTTAATCGACGTAAGTTCAGGAATGAGATTATTTTAAGATTATGAGCATTTTATGCTCTTTCAAACAAGTAATGAGTAAATTCATGAAGGTGAGAGAGTAAGCAAATCGAATAAAATGAATTTTGTTGAAGTTCGACATTTTTGGATAAAATACGGCCCGAGCTAAAATACCCGGTATTTATGGACTAGTACCATACAAGGTACCACATAGCCATGATAGTAAGGTGTATAAGGTGTGTTAAAAGTGAGTAGTAATTTAAGTAATTTGAAATAATTCTTAATTATGCGGATAATTAATTAATTACCAGATAACGGGATATTACCTAGTTAATTAATAAATTAAGAGATAAGACTTAACCCCCCAAACGTGGCAGCTAGCCACATTCTAAGACTATGACTCTTAGAAAATCTTCATCAGGTGGCAACCAAGTTAATAAATCAAGGACACTTCATTCCTTATATTGGTATACAATCCCTACAATCAGAATATTAGTCATTTCCTACAATTAGAACTTAGCCATGAATTGATAGTTAAAGAAGCACTACAAAACAGAACTTTGCCATTCTTATAAAAAATTTCAACAAATTTCAGATTCTAAACACTTCATTAGCAACGAGAATTTTTAGAAGCTTAACAACGTAAATTTTGCGATTCTAAAGTAGTAAGGTGCAACCTTTTTCAAGAATATAATACGAATTTTTCCCTATTCCAGATATATTAAGGCTAAGCCCTTCTTTCATTTTGGCAGGATCTCGTAATTACACGAGTTTGATAACGAAGCATAAAGAAAAATCCATATCCCAGAATTTATGTATATTTTTCTAGTTTTGTAAGTTACAATATTTTCTTTATCGGGACTTCATATTCATTTGAGTATTTCTTTTTTTCAGTCAAGAGAGCGTAGAGTCTATATATACAGTACTACAATATTTTCATTACCATCGAGCTATAATCGATGGGAAGGCCCCTATTGGGCAACCTCTGATAAGATGGTAAGTTATATACCGAGCCTGCTGTGGACGAGCGCCTATGGGCGAGCCCAGTTGGTCGAGATACAAAGCCTAGTATGACCGAGCGCCTATGAGCGAGCCTACTATGACCAAGCAGTTTTATATATATACCGAGTCTTATAGGGACGTGCAACTATTTTACTTACTATATTGAGAGAGTTGAGTCAGTATCAGCAGGTAAGTATATCTTTAGATTATCTTCGACTCCCAGTTGCTTTCACTTATTATATTATCAGTTCAGTTTCAGCTTTCAGTATATTTCCTTACATACTCGGTACATTATTTCGTACTGACTTCCCTTTTTCTGGGGGCGCCTCATTTCATGCGTGCAGGTTCAGACAG
The DNA here is from genome assembly GCA_005239505.1 of Nicotiana paniculata. NCBI lineage: Eukaryota > Viridiplantae > Streptophyta > Magnoliopsida > Solanales > Solanaceae > Nicotiana > Nicotiana paniculata. The sequence goes on from ML312485.1 coordinate 28,840, forward strand.
AAAGACGGGTTGCCCGAGTTCAGCTTGATTGATAAGCTCCATGCTTTTCAGAGTTGCGGGTTCAAGACCTTTATGTACATCTTGTGTGTATATATGTATATATGTTATGAGTAGGTCGGGTAGATGTTCCGATCACAATATATTCATCAGTAGAGGCTTGTAGACATGTCCTGTCAGTTAGTGCAGTATGTTGGGTTGGTAGGCCTTTTATGTATATTTTTTTGATTTGCCAGCTGTAGTAGTTATGACGGCCTTGTCAGCCCAGCTTTATATTGATATTTAGTCAGCATTCGCAGTTGTCTGGCAATGCGGCCCATGGCCAAAGTATGACATCACATGTTCAGAGTTCCTTAGTCACAAGTTGGTACGCAAGGGTAGGTGAAGCACCGGGTGCCAGTCTCGCCCCCAGGTTCGGGGCATGACAAACATGGTATCAGAGCAGTTCCATCCTAGGAATTCTACAAGCCGTGTCTAGTAGTCTTGTTTATGGGTGTGTCGTGCACCACACTTATAAGCAGAAGGCTACAGGGCATTTAGGACTGTCACTCTTTCTTCTTACTCTAGATCGTGTGATAGAGCTCGCTTATAAGAATTCAATTCCGAACTTCTATCTTATTCGTAATAAGACGATGCCTACATTCAGAAAGACGATCAATAAGAGATATAACTGCTGAAGTGTTGAGTTAGAGGAATTCGATTTTGCATCTTGCTTATGATGAGTAAATGAGAGGTCTTTAGCAGATCATGCATGTACTAAAAGGCGTACGATTCTTGATAAGGATATTTTAGGAAAGAACACTTATCCACTCTTACGGTAAAAAGGAATAACAGAATCAGAAGTTAGACACGAGTTGCAGCAAGTAAAAAAAAAAGCAAGATGAAGAAGGGTACGAGGTACTCAGTTAATAAATATTATCATTATTTACCATTCAGGAAGGGAGATATAAGCATTTTGAATTACCTTCAACAGTAATAGATGTACGTACAATCAGCCACACCTATCTCAGTCATGCCCTATGAGAGCTAACAGATACGATTTAAGAGAAGGACATGATAACAGGATCTGGCTGGGGTTAGAGTAACAAAAAATAATGAATGGATGGTTTGCGTTAGTTGACATTTCCGAAGGATATTATAAAGGTGCTAATGGATCTCCTTGTGAGATACCTAGATGATGTACTCAAAAATAGTACAATTAGAGATAAGTACTAGAAAGACGTGCACTGGAATCCTGGAAGGGATAAATATTATCTTAGTGTAGCTCCCGTCCCTAGTAGAGAAAGAATATTTGGAAATTCGAAGAGCCAATAGATGGAGCAAGGGGAGCTAAAAGCAAAAGAATGTTTTGTTCGAATTTTCGGAATAAAGTGATAGATAGAAATATTAGCAGGGAAGTACGAAGAGGGATAATGAAGAATTATGAGTGAGATGTGATACATGGATGGCAACGGTAGAGTGTTACAGAATCTATAGTCAAATGAAGAAAGAGACGAGAGGTGATGGGACTTAAGACAACAAAATATAATAGGTCATACAATTATATCCTCATTTCGAGAAATAAGTTTGCGACTCTAATGTGATTAATAGAAGGGAAAGTTAGACCCCAGAGTAATAAAAATCAGTATGGACTGGTGAACAAGATGAACTAAACATGAATTAGGAATTGAGTAATTTGATAATAGTCAGCATCATGAGAATTTCAAATTGCATTCCGGCAATAATAGAATGGACAACATAAGAAGGTCCATGATGAATTCAGAGAATGGTCCTTTAGGGAGACGCTTCCCTAAAGCAAGCAATATGAGCAAAGTTAAGCTTAAGGGACTGTATGTGCCAGTTACACTAAGTGTCACCATCGCGAGTGAAGTTTTTTGTTATCCTTGGTACAGAAGGATTATCGCAAGGAGAGTAAGGGTTATTGATGATGCGAAAGGACGCCAAAGATGAAGATGAAAAACATCTATAGGCAGGTCATCATAGCTCCAAGTCTTAGTATTCCCCTAAAGGGGGGAATATGGAATGATAAAGGAAGAATGCGATAATTATAAGAAAGGGATGGGATTGCACTTATCCAAATGTTACAAATATGCTATGATTCCAGAACATAATGTAAGCACGACGTCAAAAAAAAAGGAAGTAAGGGTTCCTGCCCGGGATGTTGTTGATAGATAAGGCGCCAGTACGTGAGGAAAGTTAAGGCAAGGAAATAACCCAAGAAAGATTACGCGGAATATGGATATGATAATGGGCCGACGAGTAGTTAGTAGTTGATTCAGGAAGAGCCTAGTCATGACTAGACAAGAAGTTACAGACAAATCAGCAGATCATGCAAGATAAACGTAGTAAACCCCAACATGGAGAATTCAACCTCACAGTAATGTCATTATAATACTTGAGATATATTCAAATAGGAGTCAGGATAGTTAAAGGTACCGTATGAGTGTTACGGGGATAAAAGAAAGTGCCACTAGGAAGGCAGTCAAAATATCAGTTCAAAAGCAACCCTACAAGCACAAAGGCACAGAGGTAAGCAACTACGGGTGATTATTGGTAAGGAAGGACATAAGGTTCGTAATAAGCTCACAACTTTACGAGAGTAAAGGGTTCTCCCTAAGTACCACAATGAAAGACTAACCGAGGAAATAAGGAAGAAGGCTTCAACCTAAGCACAGTGACCTAAAGAGGAAACAGTCGTGTAACAATAGTCTCACAACAACATTGTATGCACTCCATAAGAAAATGTCACCTACCATGGCTAATGAACGGGAAGTAAAATCAGAAGTGATATCCAAGATCGTATGAGTTGTATGGAATTCCAGTATGCGTGGGCACTAAGATAAGCTAAGTATGCACACGCAAGGGGGAAGAAAGACCAGGAAAAGTAAAAGTTTACGTTTAAAGAAAGCTGAGAAGGAACAAAAGGAATTATTCGATCAGTGATCCGAAGTTAGTTACGTTATGGTTTCACTTAAGAGTTTGGAGTTTTATACATGCATCATTTACAACCGTGGAAGATTCTGATATAAGTTAAAAGAAATAATTGAGCCCAGGTCATAGATCGAATTGTTAAAGGATTATATCATGGATATTCCATAGCGCCCATGAAAGGCTAAACATAATAACTAATACCATGAACAGTAGATCAAGAGATAGTTTAAGCCTACATAAAGGCTGATCAGAAGAAGGAGGAAACTAAAGAGTTACATCAACGAAGTAAATCAGGAATCTGATTATTGGACCTAGAAAATTATAGAAATTTTGATTGATCACATTACAGGGTCACTCTTAATATCAGAAGTAAAAAGGGATAGTACAACAAACATATTCTATAACGGTCCTATGATAAAGCCAGTTAGAAAAGTACCAGCCTTATAAGAAGTCAGTACGAAGCTCCCACCGGATTGTGTATGCACTAGAGGTGCAAGTATTATAATAGAGCTTCAAGTTATGGACGTGAATTACACCTAGGTGGAAGGGAGGTCATGAAAGAGATAGAAGATACAATGCGAGATTTTAAGGTAAGTAAGGTAAAGGTTGACAACGTACGAGATACTCAAAGGCAGAAGATCATGAATAGTCCATACTTCGGATAAAAGGGTAGAAATGCGGGGATTCAATATCTAGGAATAATAGCGGCATCATCAATAGCATATCTTCCAACCTATGGTCTAGGTATCGAAAAGCCTGATTAAGAGAGTAAAGAAGAGTTAGAGACGATATGATGTCTCGCTTGATGTTCCAAAATGACATAAGGAAATCTATGATGCAAGCAAGTTGAAAGGAAGAACGGGCGAGTGAGAAGGTAACAAAAATAGATAGGTCCTCAGGTTAATCCCAAGATCTCATGAATTGGACAAGATTAAAATACCCGTGTAAGGTGAATCACATTGGGATGCTGTGAGGTACCGTTATGAAAGCATGGTATCTCCCCAAGTGGATCAGTCTAATCATTTCAGATGTTCCCGGATGAAACGTGAACCCAACGACAGTGTTACATAAAAGGTTAAGTTATTTATAGATCGATATTTAGGTGAATCAACAATGGATGGATAAAAGTTATAAAGTATGAGATGAGATTAGGCCGTCATTCTTAAGATGAACAGTAATGTGGAAGAAGTAAAGGACATAGATTTATACAAACTGGATAAGCAATGAAAGTAACATGGAATTTGGCAGCAAATCTCAGTAGCGAGAGATCGAGGTAAGAGTTATGGTATAGTATGACCTACTTAGATACAGTAAAGTCATACAGATCGATAACTAGGTCTATTAAATAAGATATAGAAATATTCGTAAGTTCGCCAAAATACCAAGTGAAGAACTTCAGTAATGGCCAAAAATCGGAGGAAAAAGGAAAGAAGAGATGCGTAAGCCCACTTACAAAGCCAGAGTCGTACAGGCTGCATGATAGAAGGTAGCAACAGTTACAAGATTGGAAGGATTAAAGGGGGAGAATGACCTGGCCTTTGGAATTATTCACTGAACAGTTGCCTAGATGGCAAGGAGAATACTAAAGTATTCGGAAGACATAAAAATGATAAGTGCACCAATCAACATTCGAGGGTGAATGTTCAAAAGGGGGAATGATGTTACACCCCATATTTTCGTACGTGAAAGTACGTCATAAGTAAATTGATGAAAGCTCGGAAATGAGATATTACATCCCGCATTTTTCGTACGTTAAAGTTTCATCATAAGTTAATCGACGTAAGTTCGGGAATGAGATTATTTTAAGATTATGAGCATTTTATGCTTTTTCAGACAAGTAATGAGTAAATTCGTGAAGGTGGGAGAGGGTAAGCAAATCGAAGAAAATGAATTTCGTTGAAGTTCGATATTTTGGGATAAAATACGGTCCGAGCTAAAGTACCCGATATTTATGAATTAGTATCATACAAGGTACCACATGACCATGATAGTAAGGTGTATAAGATGTGTTAAAAGTGAGTAGTAGTTTAAGTAATGTGAGACAATTCTTAATTATACGGGTAATTGATTAATTACCAGATAACGGGATATTACCTAGTTAACTAATAAATTAAGAGATAAGACAATCCCCCCACCCCAAAAAAAAAACGTGGCAGCTAGCCACATTCTAAGACTATGACTCTTAGAAAATCTTCATTAGGTGGCAACCAAGTTAATCAATCAAGGACACTTCATTCCTTATATTGGTATACAATCCCTACAATCAGAATATTAATCATTTCCTACAATTAGAACTTAGCCATAAATTGATAGTTAAGAAGCACTACAAAACAGAACGTTGCCATTCTTATAAAAATTTTCACCAAACTTTAGATTCTAAACACTTCATTAGCAATGAGAATTTTGGAAGCTTAACAACGTAAATTTTGCGGTTCTAAAGGAGTACGGTGCAACCTTTTTCAAGAATATCATATGGATTTTCCCCTACTCTAGGTATGTTAAGGCTAAACCCTTCTTTCATTTTGGCATGATCTCGTAATTACACAAGTTTGATAACAAAGCATAAAGAAAAATTCATACCCCAGAATTTATGTATATTTTTCTAGTTTTGTAAGTTACAATGTTCTCTTTATCGGGATTTCATATTCATTTGAGTATTTTCTTTTTCCAGTTAAGAGAGCGTAGAGTCTATATATACAGTATTACAGTATTTTCATTACCATCAAGCTATAATTGATGGGAAGGCCCCTATTGGGCAACCTCTGATCAGATGGTAAGTTATATACCGAGCCTACTGTGGCCGAGCGCCTATGAGCAAGCCCAGTTGGTCGAGATACAGAGCCTAGTACGGCCGAGCGCCTATGAGCGAGCCTACTACGACATAGTAGTTATATATATATATACCGAGCCTTATAGGGCCGACCATCTATTTTACTTACTATATTGAGAGAGTTGAGTCAGTAACAACAGGTAAGTATATCTTCAGATTATCTTTGACTCCCAGTTACTTTCACTTATTATATTATTAGTTTAGTTTCAGCTTTCATTATATTTTCTTACATACTCGGTACATTATTTCGTACTGACGTCCCTTTTCTGGGGGCACTGCATTTCATGCGTACAGGTTCAAACAGACAGACGGGTAGACCTCCTCGTTAGGTGTTGCCCGAGTTCAGCTTGATCGGTAAGATCCATGCCTTTCGGAGTTGCCGGGTCTAGAGCTTTATGTACATCTTGTGTATATATGTATATATGTTATGAGTAGGTCGAGGAGTTGTTCCGATCGTAGTATATCCATCAGTAGAGGCTTGTAGATATATCCTGTCAGTTAGTGCAATGTTGGGCTGATAGGCCTTTTATGTATATTTTTTTTGGTTTGCCAGCTGTAGTAGTTATGACGGCCTTGTCGGCCCAACTTTATATTGATATTTATTCAGCATTCACAGTTGTCTGGCAATGCGGCCCATGGTCAAAGTATGACATCACATGTTCAAAGTTCCTTAGCCGCAAGTTGGTACGCAAGGTTAGGTGAGTTACCAGGTGCCAGTCTCGCCCCCAGGTTCGAGGCGTGACAAATCCGACCTCAATTCGAGGTCTAAATCTCAATTTTACAAAAATTTTCAATTTTATCCAAATCCCTAATTTTCTTACCATGAAAGAACATAGATTACATGATAATAATTAATAGGTGTTAATGGAATTGAAAGAAAACGAGTTAAAATATACTAACCTATGAAGTGGGGATGAAATTCTTCTTCAAAATCGCCTCTAGACCGGCTCTAATGTGGACATGGTGAAAATAGGTTAAATCCTGATTATCAGAAGTCCTAAATACCGGGGGTCAGGTGTTCTTCGCGTTCGTGAAGCACCTGACGCGTTCCCGATGAGCACTGGCCAAAAGGCCATCGCGATCGTGGTCCACTCTTCGAGTTTGCGAAGGCATAGCCCCCTGCATTCGCATTCACGAGCCAACGCCCACGTTCGCATAGAGTCACTGCCCAGCTCCCCTAAGAACCCCACAAAGCTTCGCATTTGCGGAGGCACAATCACGTTCGCGATAGATTGAAGCGTCAACACATTGCCCGGTGATGTCACAAATCTCTCCTTTTGGTGACAATGGAAGCAGGGTGTGAATCACTGGATCAGATTTCACTAAAGAGACAAACTTGGGGTACAAAAGCTCAACTGTCAACCTCTTCACTCACGAAAAGTGAGAAAACATCATCAGCAATGGCTTGAGCATCTTAAGCAGTGGGTTGATTGCTACCTTCAATAAACTTATCTACAGGAATGTAAGGCCTGCGGATGAATTAAGAATTACCCTTTTTGTCAATACTGATAACAGTGTATTCAAGGCCAAGAGCTTTCAAATCGCTAATCCTGGCCTCAGCTTTTTTTATGAGATTGTTGTTAAAACCACCACGAAGTCCAGTCACCAGTGACAATAACCAAAGCCACTTTCTTGACAGGTCTTACTTTGGTGAGGGGAAGATCAATGTCATCTGTTTGAAGTTGCTCATTGATGTTGTAAAGGACCTCTACCAAACTCTCAGAGAAAGGCCTAGCACCCACAACAGCTTCTTGAGCTCTTCTGACTTTAGCAGCAGCCACAAGTTTCATTGCCTCAGTAATTTTCTGGGTGTTTTTGACGGAATCAATCCGATCACGTAGCTCACGAAGACCACAGTGAACTGGGGTGACAGATGATGATCTAGAAAAAGTAGTTGAAGGGGCTGAATTGTGGTTAGGAAGCTGAAAAGGGATGACAGAAGAGCGAAAAGAAAGTGAAGAGGAGTCGGAAAGAGATGGTTTGAAGACACCAGCATTGTCAAATTCGAGCAAGACATGGTTTTCTTAGCTCTTGTTAAAAGGTGGCAATGGAGAAGCAAAAGGCCAGCCAAAGAAGGAAAAGGAGGAGGGAATTGGAGGTATACTGGCTTTTGTTTAGGGGTTATTTCTTTTTTTTTTTTTTTAAATTCTTATCACAATGGTGGAATTCTTGGTTTTGGGTTGTATCGGATGGTTGGGGAAAGAGGAATATGCAGAAATGCATGTGTGATTCTCAAATACTCCAATTTCTTACAGCCATTTAGCTACCTCTTGATGGCTGTATCATTTCCTTTAAGTTTTATGTAATTATATTTGGTCGGTTGAGCAGTTAATTCCCTCAATTTACCTGACCATATGACTAATCATCATTAACAACAAATTTAAAAGAAATTTAGGTCCATGAATTGGCTATATTCAATTTGGTCTACATTCTTGTATGTAATTGATTTTTGAATGTGTAAAAAGATTTGAAAGAGTGAAGAGAACTCACTCAACCACTACAAACAAGAACGGCCAGTTATGCGAGAGATTGTCGTGTACCTTAATGCATTAGTGTTGGCTTTTACTTCAAAATGCAGAGATTGTATGTGTAACTATCTACAAAGTACAATCAAGAATTCAGTGGGAAAAAAGTACAATCGAGAAAAATTCCAAATACAGAGTGAACAGTTGGTAATCCCTAGCAAACATAATCCATTGTCCAGTGATAGGCTGACAGTGGGTGATTTGGAAAGCAAGCTTTCTTACCAATAATTGCTTAGTAAAATGGAAAATATTAGTACTTTAGTGGTTGACTATCTGAACTTTTACCTCATCTTATCCAGTCTCGTAATCCGCCTGTCCTTTCCGGTCCCTTTCCCCTATGCAATTTGTTAAAAAAAACGTAGTGAAACCTTTTTCCCTTGGGTGATTTTAATCATTTTGCTTCTTTGTTGAGAAGAAAATATGGCAATTGATGTCGCACTTAATAATGACCCATGCCTTAAACTAGCAGCCCTCACTCGCTACTTCTTTAGATTCATAATAAAGATGCATCTCCTCAACCACTCAAAAGCAGCACAAAATTATCTAGCTTGGCTAAGGAAAAACATTAATTTTCAAAAACTTGGATTTTCTTTTCACAATTGTTAGAGCTAATAAATCGAGTTTTACATTACAAATTCATTTGAACTTATCATTGGCGGAGCTATAGTTTAACTATATGTACTCAAATTACTTTGGATTCCAACCTTACATGTATGCGAAATGTGTTAAAAAGATATATTAATGTAAGAATAAATGGCACTCATGATATAAAACTTGGATCCACCTTTTAAAAGTGACTAATCTCATAATACACACTTTAACATGTACTCTATATTAATAAGCATAAAACTTTTTAAAAAAATTATATAAATTTATAAAGTTATATATCTCTAACGTGCAATTGTTAAGTGTCATTTCAAAATATTTCTAAAATTTGATGTTGAGTTAAAGAGTATAATAATTCTGGGTATTGGGAATTCTACTATTTAGCAGTTCAAAATTGAATAAAATCTTATTTGTATTAATCTTTTTCTTATTTAACTTTTATGAAGTAACTATACTTTGACTACAAATTTGAATTATCATTTATTCCCTCTCTAAATAGATTCGTTTATTTGAGAAGTATGACAATAGAGATGGCTCGATTTAATTTTGGAAAAAGAATAGAGCTCATAACCCTTTTAAATTTGACTGGATGTGTTTTCACGAAAACAATATTACCGAAACGTATAGAAATGTTCGAAGTTGCATAGTCATATACTAATTTCACATAGAACAAATCTCTACTTATGAGAGCTCTAATGACACATCACTTATATTCTCACCTTACCGCATATAACATACAAAATAATGTTTATTTTTTCTATTTTGTATTAATTTTTTTTTCAAATAAGGAATAAATTTTACAAGGTAAAATTATAATTAATTTTAAATATCTATAATTTATATAGTTCAAATAAGGAAATATTTTAAAATTTTATTTTATTTCAAAGTCCTAAATATTAGAAAAATACTTAAATTACTATATAGTCCTAAAAAATCAATTTTCAAGGGGGTCAAAAAGATGAACTATATTGCACTAAATGACTTTGTGCTTTTAATATAATATAGATATAGATAGACATACATGGATAATAGTGACGACACGATAGGTCGTTTTGAGCACTAGCCTTTATTTCTGTGTTTTGAGGCCTTATTAGCTTCATTTTGATGATTTTTGATTTACGTGCTGGTCCCTGTCGGTTTTCAAAGAAAATGTGATTTTAGGCTTAAAATGGAACTTGAGTTGATCATGGTCAACATTCTTGGTAAACGATCCCAGATCACTATTTTGACGATTCTGGTAGGTTCGTATGATATTTTTGGACTTGTAAGCACTTTTGGTTGGGGCCCGGGGTAACCCGAGTGCATTTCGGCGCGTTATGTGAAAAATTATAAAAATAAATTTTCAAGTTGAAAATCATGAATTTGGATGATCAATTCTTGTTATTTGATATTATTTTGATGATTTGAGGTAGCTAACATGTTTATATCATGTTATTACACTTGTGTGCATGTTTAGTTTAGAGTCCAAGGGGTTTGGGTGAGTTTCAGATGCGTTGCGAATGAGTTCGGATGGTTTGAGAAGTACTGGTGACTCTCCTGTTTCTGGTGTATGTTTTAGATCTAGCAATTGCGAGGTTTGGCTCGCATTTGTGAGCCTCACTTTTGCGAACTAGATTTCACATTTTCAAGTAGGGGCCTGGGATGGCTAACTTCACATTTGCGAGGGAAAGGTTCGCTTTTGCGAACTGACTAAGGCCCTCTTTTGCGAACCATTTGATCGCATTTTCACTACTGGCAATCTTAGGCATTTTCACAAATGGGAAGGGTGTATCCGCATTTGCAAAAGGGCAGTTCGCATTTGCGACAAATGTATCACATTTGAAACTTCTAGGTTTTTGACGAGATTATCGCATTTGCGATCCATGTTTCGCATTTTCTTCTTTTACTGAGCTACATGCATCACAATTGCGATACCTGCAACTCGGTAAAGAAGGAAAAAACAGGAGTTAGCTCATTTTACATCATTTCTCAACCTAAACACTTTAGATGCAATTTTCTTGAGAGTTTTTCTTCCCAAAATCATTGGTAAGCAACTCTAATCCACTGTCTTTCAATTTTTCATTACTTTTCATGTGTTTTAAACATCAAATCTAGGATTTTCATGGTAGAAATTAGGGATTTGGGTAGAATTTGGAGATTTTGTAAAATTGAGATTCACACCTCAAATTGATGTCAGATTTTGTAACAAATCATATAACTGGGCTCGAGGGTGAATGTGTAATCGAATTTTATTCTGGATCTCAAATTTTGACCAAGCGAGCCCGGGTTTGACTTTTGTTGATTTTTTTCAATTCATCAAAGATTGAACTTTTTTCATATAAGGGTAGTTTCTAAAGCTTATTTGAATTGTTTGATCGATAATTAACTAGTTCGATTGGTTTGGAGGCTTGTTTGAAAGGCAAAGCCATGGTTGGTTGATTGGTTGGGTTGCAGAGTGAGGTAACGTTTATGTGTAACCTTGACTTGAGAGAATTATGACTTATTAAACTCTTTGTTATGTGAATTATATGGGGAAACGACGTATATACAAGGTGACGAGTGTATATATAGTGTCATGTGTTTAAAGCATGGGGGATTGAGCTATTTACTTCCATGTCTTCATTTATACCATGTTATCTCTTGATACCTTTGCTTTACTTGTTAATTGTTACTTGTTTTGATTTGTTCATTCTCACTTAATATCCGCTTACCTGCTACATGCTCCTAATTGTATTAATTGTATATTTTCGTTGTCTCATGTTCTACTTGCTTTTACCGTTCTTATATTACTTGTATTACTTTATTATGTCATTCTGTTTATGTGAGCCATCTAGATATTTCAGTATTATTGTTTTTCCAAGGTTTGGAATTGCGAAGTATTGGATATTCTTCGTTTGTATTGGTAGATCCTTATTGTTCCGAACGTTTCATTTCTCGTTTGTGTTAATATTTCATAATAAATGGTGTGGAGTTGTTTATGCTAATAAATTGATATTAGGGGATCGGGTTGCGTTCCGCAACGATATCGAAATGAATTGATATTGGGGGATCGGGGTTGCACACCGCAACATAACAAGAAATGATATGATACTGAAAATGAGTTGCACTGTAAAAGATATTGTGTTGAAACTTCAGATCGGGTTGCACGCCACAATGGATTTGATGTACTTATTTGTGGCTGTAGTTTATTCTCGGTATTGTGATAAGATATTTGAGATTACGCTATTCTGAGGCCCTTTGATAGAGTACATGTGGTTGGTTGTACTCATTTTATACTTTTGTACTTCTTGTGCAGATCCCGGTGTTGGTCACAACGACGCGTAGCAGTGACTACTCAGATTCAACTGCTTTTGGAGACTTGAGGTAGAGTTGCCGGTGTTAGTAGTCCCATAAGTCCCCTTCTATCACATTTTACTATTTATGTAGTTTCAAACAATTGTACTTGATTTCAGACCGTATTTGTACTATTCTACTTGCTCATGTACTTGTAATTTTGGATTTCTGGGAGTACATTTAGTACCAAGTTACTTATATAAATACTTAGGTTCATTTCCGAGTTTATCAGTTGTTAATCATCATTACTCTATTATAATTTGTAAAAATTGATTAAGTAATTAGCTAACATTGGCTTGACTAGCAAGTGGAATGTTAGACGCAATTACGACCCCACAGTTGGTATTTTCGGTCATTCCAATAATTAGCTGTATATTGTTATTATTACCAAAATAGGGTTATAATAATAACATATCATTTGGACGCAGCTAGGGGTGGCAAATGGGCGGGTTTGACTGAATTTGGGCAGGTAAAGATGGATTACGTCAATAAATTGGTCATTGCCCAACCCAGCCCAAAGTGTACTTGGGCTGAGATGGACTGAGTCAAGACGGGCTAAACAATGGGTCATAACCCAACCCGCCCAACTTGACCCTTTTTTTAGAACCATGCTCATCTTGCATAAAAAAGCCTTTTACTTTAAAATGTGTAAGTTGAAAAATATTTAGGGGTGGGGGTGAAGTGGAGGTGGAGGTGGAGGTAGGTGGGTGGTGCAGAAAAACGAAAAAACAGAAAATACAAAAAAAAGTAATTTTTTTAGGGGGTTTGTGCGGGG
>ML312487.1:0-23678 GCA_005239505.1 Nicotiana paniculata
ATAAAACACTTACCTTAAATCCAGAATTTAATCATGAAGGAAGTTAACGGAACAATTGACAGTCATTTTTGCTCAATCTCAAAGCTTCTACTCAATTGGTTAGAGTCTCGGGCTGATAACGTGCTATGAAACAATAAAAGAAGAATAAGAGTATTGCAGAGAGAAGTATAGAGGGAGAATTCTTATTGATTTGCGATGAATTACAATGGAATATGACTCCTTTATTTATAGGGAAAGAGTGACTTAGCCACTAAGTAAAATCCTAAGATCTCTCTAAAATATAGACATTCACCATAAATACAATCCTATTTATAACAATACTCTAGTTTCTATAAAAGTTTTAACAATTTATAAATNAGTTATACAATCAAACTTTTTTATAACAATTTTGTTTATTCCGAATATTTTTATATGTTATAGCGAAGTGTTGTTATAGAGAGTTATATTATAACATTAACATAAAAATTGTTTATGGAAAAGCTTGATTTTTTTTGTGAAGTATTGTTATATAAAGATGTTATATCCATTGTTCAAGTTTGGCGAGCTCACTATGTTTTTCACCAATCCAACAGAATCTAATAATTATTATTAATGATAAATTTTAAATTGAAAATGAAAATAATTCCGTTGCCGGGACTTGAACCCGGGTCTCTCGGGTGAGAGCCGAGTATCCTGACCAACTAGACTACAACGGATTTGTTGTTAGTAGCCACAGAGTTTTATCAAAATATGATTTCCAAGGAGGGGTACATCAAGGCTTCTCAATTTTTTATTTTTTATTTTTCACTTTTAGCCCGCGCCATAAATTATTTATATCCGGTAGCCGAAAAAGCGTATAAAATTTGTATAATTTTTGTATATAACAAATAGAATATATATATACATATTTTTTCGGCTATTATTTTGAAAGAGACTTTACAGTGTCATTCTCCCTCTCAAATTGCTATCTCTCTACAAAGTATACTCTTACTCATCTTTTATCAGAGGCGGGTATAAAATTTAAATTTTATGGGTTCATATCTACTACTCATATGTTATAATTTTAGTAATTTTTTTTCGTACCAAAAGTACTGAATTCAGTTGAACCCTGGTATCAAAGGATTGGATCCGCCTCTATCTTTTATTATTCATATTTTATGTCGGGGACAAAAGAATTCTAGATACCCCTTTTTATTATGAATCGTCAATTTCTTCCATTCGAGTCTAGTTTTTTAACAAATATAAATCAAAAATTTGGAAGACGAAAAAAAAAATAAAGGTTTTGAAAAGTTCAACGTGAATAATTGAAAACTCCATAATAAATTAAGATTAACATCAGTTTTCGAAATTTATTTTGGTCAACATTCATCACCATTTATATAAATTGACGAAGTAGATATATTATCCCTTCATTTATTAACATGTCGCATCAATACACTTTGGTTTCCTTACACGGGCACACAAATACACACATGCATGTAAATAAGATTTTTTTTTTTTATAATAAAAAGATGTAGATTTTAATAAACTTGAATCGAGTTGGAATGTTATTTGGGAATGTAGTTAAATTTGAATGGATATAAAAAATCAAAAAGTAGATTTGTTCAAATTCGTTTCAAATTTCTAATCTTAACCATTCTGCATTTTCTTTCCTTGATTTAAGCATTTCAAGGATACAACCTAGTATAACAACAAGCACAACAAAATCAGGGAATTTTCACAAATAAAATCTTAAAAGAGTAGTGTATATGCAAATCTTACCCCTACCTTGAAAGGACACAAAGGTCTTGGAATCGAGATTGGCACATGTGACAGTTCGAAACCTATTTATAAGTTGAAAAAGTTATATTTAAGTTGAAAAAGGTAGAGACACAAATTGTTTATCTACCAAAAATTTAAGGTGACATAGATAAAGAGACAGATTGATTATCCACCAAAATTTCAACTGATATTTAAGTTGGAAAGATACAGAGGCGAATAAGGAGGAAGGCCCTCTTTTCGCCAATGGATCACCTAGTCGGAATAAGCGGGCTTAGGTTGATGCGGAATAAGGTGGGCGGGGGAGGGGTGAAGAAAAGAGGGGGTTAGGTGGTTAGTACACAACATTAAGTCAAATGCTTCACCTTCAAAATCAAAATAGTGAGAGATTACAGATGGGAGAGTACAGAAACAGACGGCAGCAAGGATACAAAGTGTTCCCACTTCTTAAACAACATATTAGAACCAACAAACTAAAGGAGGAGACAGATTGTATGCTCTCATTTGAGGAGTGTTTTCACGATGGACTTAACATTCAGCTTCTTCAAGTCTGTGTAGGACTGACCACATCCCACAAACATGACGGGGGCTCCGGATATATAAACCATAGACAATGCTGCACCCACCTGCGCCACACGTTGAATGTCAGAATATAACAATTAAGCCTCAATACGAAACTCAAGTTGGGGTCGACTATATGAACCTTCACTGATTGTGTCGCTCCATTTAAGCTTGTCATAAGCCAATATTACACAAAAATAAGGTAGAAATAAGCCAATACTCTTTCTACCGATATATAAATCTCTCTCTGATATGACTACAAAGCTTAGGACCTAACGAAAACGTACTAACATTACTAAAACATATTTTGAATATCAGAATGATAAGTAGGAAGATATTAGCACTAAAAACTCGTATAGAAAAGGTAACCAGGCATCAAACTTATTTATGAAGAAAGACCATGATCATGTACCTTATCATCAATGGTGTCAAACTTGGTAAGCAGAATTCCATCTATCAACCTTGGATTTGGTGAGGGTGAAAGATCGCCTAATTTCTGCAATAAAAAACAAGAGAACGTGGTGAATCTAATGCGGGGACAAACATTCAAGAAAAGAATGTTATCATCACCATTAGAGGCAAACCTGGTTGAACTTCGACAACTGATCAACAGCATCATTTCCGACAAGTGCCTCACCAACAAAAAGGATCAGATCTGGACTATTGACATATATAAGCTTGGAAAGTGCTCGCATCAGCGGCTCATTATCCTGTGGAATAAGACAGTTGCGCATAAATGAGAAGGACTTGAAAGTTAAAACAAGAAACAAGAGTAGCTCAGCTTTTAAGGCTTGGAGTCCAACAATAAGCAATGATTAAAAGGTAAGAAAGTAAAAATTCAATCTTACCTGCATACGACCAGCTGTATCAACAAGAACAACATCTGAACCATTACGATTAGCCTCCTGAATTGCTTCCTTAGCAACAATAGCAGGATCCTTCTCATAGCCCTTCTCAAATATGGGGATCTGAGGATAAGACAATTCAATGTCAGAAACTAATACGCATAATCTCTCTACCAACGAAGAGCGAAAAAACTTTCCAACGATGATATACCTGAAGTCTACGTGCATGAGTACGCAGCTGCTCTACAGCTCCTGATCGGAATGTGTCACAGGCAGCCATCATTACATTGATGTTGTGCTGCTGAAGCCAATAAGCAACCTTAGCAAGATTGGTAGATTTTCCAACTCCATTAACTCCTACAAAAACCACAACATATGGTTTCCCTTGCTCCTTTGCGGCATGAACATCCCTCAATATATCAATAGAGCGTTTAGGAGTTAAGATGCGAACAAGGGCCTCCTCCATTGCTGCCTGTGGTTTGATCAATTCAACACCCCATATTAGTATGTTCAAACCAAACCAATAAGGAAAAAATAGAGTGAAGAGATTTTTGATGTTTTGGCATGCAATTATTCGATTTTGAAAACATCCGCCCATTTTTAATCTTCTCTTTTCTAATAAGTAAGAAACTGTTTTTTTTTTTTCTTTTTTTGTTTGGGCCGAGGGTGGAGTTGTGTACGTTTCCAAAGACCTTGGACTGGAATACTCTCAAATGTTGTTCCTCCAAGTTAGAGTACTTTAAAACTATGACTATAAATATCTACTCTGTACATGATTAAAGGTTCCAATTCTCTTACCTGAACTGTCGAAGAAATTCTTGTAAACGAGGCAAGTTTTTTACCCTCCAGACTTGCCGCGACTGATTCACAAAGCTTTTCAGCAATTTCCTCGGCCTGTAAGACATGCAGAACACCCATCAACCAATAATATAAGGAAAACTGCTGAGAGAAATAGGGTCACCAATGAAAGTATTTTGCTCTTTTCTTCTCTTTCTCCATATTTTGGGAGAAGGAAAGAGATAAGACGGGGGCAGGGAAGAGTAAAGCAACGGCAAAATTACCACATTCTTTGTCATCAGCCGGTCCTTAAGAGCTTTTAAAGCTGGTTCTAAGTCAGCCTTCTCCAAATTCGCCTTTCCGGCAATACTGGAAAAACAACAGCAACACAGGTTATGTCCAACATTTCAATTGTCAAAAATAGAGATCCATTATCTTGAAAGACAAACTGTATCTGTCAATCTTTTCCCATCTTTCTTGAATATTTTTTAGCTTCTCATATAAAACCCAAGCAAATTACACTTCTTTAGTGTCTGATATGCAACAACAACAACATACCCAATATTATCCCACACCGTGGGGTCTGGGGAGGGTAGTGTGTACACAGACCTTACCCCTACCTTGTGAGGATAGAGAGGTTGTTTCCAATAGATCCTCGGCTTTCCTGGTCAATTATATACCCATTTACCCATGGGGTGAGGACTATATGATACAAATATCAGCCATTTCATCGACTAAATTTCCACAAAGATGAACTTTCCTCTTTTCACGAACAAGAAAATGACCAAGACTATATAATAAAGTTATTAACAAAAGAAAGATATAAGAATACTGGTAAAACGACTCTTTCCCTTTTCTGAAATCAAGGGAGGATGAGAATTTTACCTCTGGAACATGGATGAGAACCAACCTTTCTTCTTTGCCTCGACCTTGCTGTCTTTCCCTGGCTCCTCATCCTCCTCGGTCTCACTATCACTACTCACAATCTCCTCTTTGTCCATCATACTCTCACCTTGAACTGCTGCCACAACTGCTATATTCTCATTCCCATTCTCACTCATAGGATCCGTGAAATCCAATTTTGACTCGGTAGGTGAATCATCCCAGACTCTGTTCTTCTTTATCTTTTTTGTAGGCTCTGCCTTGGAACCCTTTACAATGGTCTCGGTTGCCTTGGAACCCTTTATAACAGTATCAGTTTTCTTCCCACCTTTAGCCCTAAGCTTCTGTAGCTTATTTACATCAAAAGCCCCAGAATCAGAACTTCCATTCTCTTTACCGTTAGCCTGTACTACTCCATTTCCATTACTACTGTTAGAATGGCCATTTTCCATGGCACGACTTTTTACTTTATCGCTATCACCACCATCACTTCCTGATTCAGAACCACTCTTTTTTTGATTACCTCCATTCATAATGCCTTTTTGCACTTGTCCTTGCTTCTTACCTAGATTATTGGTGACAGGCTTGCCGACCTGCTTCGACTTCTTCATTTCCTCAGCACGTGCCTCAGCCTCCTTCCTAAGCTGCTGAAAAACATCATCAAATTCATTGTAAACAGTCTTTTTGGGGTCATAAATCTCTGAGAATTCCCGCTTAACCATAGCCAGCAATTCATCCACATACAAAAGATGAAGAATTCGCTGATACACAGCAACAAACACGAGCCCCAGTTCATTGTGAAACGTCCATTTAAGAGTGTATGCAGCTCCTGGTGCATCATAATTATATGAAGCAGCACCTGAACGTTCCTCCAAAAGACATGAACGAATCAACGTGTCAATTGGAGAACCTCTGAGAGCATTTCCAAGCTCTTTACATGTCCAGAGGATCAAACCCCCTCTAGTGAATATCAGTAACTGCTCTAACATCTTTGGATTCTAAATATACCCCTGCAAACAAAAGACGTAGTTTTAAGAAAAAAGGTCACTTCTCAGCTGGCAAATTAAACCCCTAAAAACAAGTGAAAATAAAACTTGCATTGTTGTGAATGTAGCTGGAAAAAGAGAACCAAAATCCAGGTCCTATAACAGATTCAACATATGGAAAGCCAGGAACTTTTCTTCGCCTAAAAGAGGAAAGTGTAGCAATCAAGAAAGAAAAAGCTTACAACAACAACTATGCCTCAATCACAAACAAGTTGAGGTCGGCTAAGAACAAAAAATCTTAAAGAACATAACTTGGCAACAATAAAAACGCTTTAAGATTTTCTGGACTTTGAAAGCTCACATATCAAAGTATTGGGAGAAGGGCTACAAAATCACAACATAATATTCAATTAACTACACCACAATCACAAACTTGTTAGTTCGACTAAATGAACAGGGCAGTGGCGCCTGGTTCTAAACAGTAGCGGAGTCACCTAATACTAAGGGGTGTCGCAGGGAAATTACACTATTTAGCTCGGTCAAATTTTTTAATTTTATGTATATAATATATGTTTACTCCCCTTATTTTCTTCGGCGTGTTGACTTCTGTATATCTTGATAGCCCTTAGTAAAATTCCTGGCTCCGCCACTAGTTCTGAACTCGATGTATAATAGACCCGCACTTCTCCACTTAAATTCCAGGCTGTTGTCAGCAGCAAAGATCAAACCCGTGAAGTACGCCTAACCCATACATCACAAGCTACACTCTTACCTCTAGACCAAAGCCCTAGGGGCATATCTAATTTGCTCTATTCAGATCCACTTCTTTCTCAAACCAGTAAATAATTTATCTTTTAAAGCAAATTAAGAGTTTCCTAAACTAAAATTTATAGATTAAGAAAAGGCAAATGTATCAAATTTAACGTCCAGCGCATACACAAGAGAATTAAAAATCTGAACTTTGACTTAAAAGAGAAAAGTATCAGAATTTATGAAAATCCCAAAAATTCTGAAACCAAATCAAGCTAAAAAAACCAATAAACCCACCAAATCTTTTTCATAATTCAAGCAATCAAACTACAACCAAAAACTAGAAAAGAAAAATTTTAAAAAATCATTTCCTCAATTAAACAAAAAAAACCAACTCAGATCGAACCACAAAAACCCAAATCCAAGCACCTTTAAACAATTAAAAAAAAAATCTCAGATCGAAAACAACATACTCCTAATAAATCCAGCTAACCCAAAAACTAAAAAAAAAACGAGGCAAGGATTACAAATAAATAAATAAATAATATCAGTAAATTAGAAGAAAGAGGATGTTAATTATTCATACCTATCAATTTGTGAAATCAGGAGGAAAAGGCAAAGGAATGAATTGAAAGGGGAAAAAAACGAAAATGAAAAATTGAAGGCGAAGATGCTAATTTTGGAAAATTTATATGAAAAGACGTCAGCTTTGACTTTTTTTGTCCATGTGAAGACCAAATTGTCCTCTATTATCACGAAATTAATGTGTAACTTCCTATTTTGTAACGAATTTCATGTGCAAAAAGTGTAATAACGTTTCATGGATTAAGGGAAAAATTACACATTTGGTTTGCTCTGCAAAAAATAATTACATTTTTTAGCCAACTATATAAAAATATATATATAATATTATATGTACATTATATACACATATATATGTGTGAGAGAGAGATTGTCGGTTATTATTCTTGAGATATATTATATTGTGTAGTTTTGCCAACAAATAATGGACCTGCATAACACATATTTGGACTAGTCGGGTAACTGAATTTTGATGCTGAATAATTAACAACAACAATAACTATTTGTACGTCTTAATTCTAAACAAATTGGGTTAACTATATATATCATCACCGTTTAAATACCGAATAGTTATTACAAAAAAAAAAAGAAGTTTCTTGGCATTATGTTTGAAAGAAGGACTCTCTGAATTGAATAAGCACATTAATATATTTTCCTTTTCAAGTTAAAATACTAAGATTTATATTTGTTCATGCAGGTGGAGAATTTGATTTGGTTATTATAAGAAATTAGAAAGATTTTGGTATGTAATTAATGTTTTTCCAAATTATATTCACACTATCTAATCATAGCTTTGTAAAGTTCATTAAGTGTATTAAAAAAATTACCTATTTAACTTAAAAATTCAGATCTAGTTTCTTAAGTTTCAAGTCAATTTTATTTTGTTACTATAATCTTCATCATAAAGAAGATATTGTTTCCAATTTCAATATTTGGTTAGAAGTGCAAGTATTCACCATAAAAAAAAAAATTATGCGTATAAATAACTGTGATATATCGTTTCTTATAACCTCGAAAATAATTGATCAATAAACTTTATAAATAAAGAATAAGGAGGCGAAGGGCGTCAGAAGATGCGAGAAGAAGTTTCATGAGGAGACGAGGTAATCAAATTTGAAGCTTGGTTAAATTTATTTTTTTCAATGAATAACCGTTTAAGCAATTGGAAAATGGGATTATATATTCCTCACAAACTCCTCATGAAAATAACAATAATGCACCTAGTGTTTCATAAATAAATCGTTCCCTAAATAATAGTATCACTTATTAAAATCCTAGGAAACAAAAATTATTAATATGCGGCAAACCAATAATTTTTGTTACCTAGGGCTTCGATAAGTGATTTTATTTCGGATTGATTTATGTACGAGCACTAGGTGTGTTATTTATATTTTCTCGAGGGGCTTGTGACGAAAATAAAATCTTATTCTCTAATTGCTTTAAATGATTATTCATTGTGGAATAATAAATTTAGCCAAGCTTCATAGTTTGATTACCTCCGCCGCATTAAATTGGTCAATAGATTCTCACCAATCTCTTTCATTTGGTTGTTCAAATAAAATTGTTATTGGATGAAAAATGAATCATTATATTTATTTTTATATAAAACATGTATGGTATTAGAAAAAAGAATAAAGTGTACAATGTTTATGTATTGACAAGTAAAGTACAGTCTTTGTTTCAATTTCTCCATTGTTGGACAAGTGCACAAATAGCCATTTTCAGGGATGGTATTTAGGGATTAGCCAATACTTATTTTCTCCTGAAATTTTAAACTAAAAATCTTAACTTCAGGACAATTCATGACACTTTTGTCCCAAAAAATTGAAATGAAAAACTTAAATTCAGGACACACTGGCTAACTCCTAACTAGCAGCCCTTTAGAATGGCTATCTGGTGTCGTTTCTACTATATTTGACATTAAATCTCAAGAAGCAGCACTCAAAGAGATGATTCAACTCTTTGACAACTCTATTCATTGTGAAAGAAATTGAACGTTCAAATCAAAATCTTTGAATTTATAGTCTTTACTCATAAACTGATAATTAAACATGTATTGATAAGGTTGATGCAAATATACTAACGTCGTCTAGTGTACAAAATTGAAACTCGGTCAAGCGTGCTTCTTCACGAGGCAATGTCACTGTTTGAATCCTTCGCCGAGGCCTGCTGGCATTCCCAAGCTCTGTGCAAGATCGCTCATTCTTTCCTTCATTGCCTGCGAACATAAGGGCAATGTTAGGAAATAACAAATCTAAGGGTAGATAGGTTGAGGTGATGAGTGAGGACTACTCAGTTGGTGAAGCGCCCTACCTCCAACTGTCAGGCTGGAGATTCGTGTCACATGGGGGTACATAGAGAACCATTATTGATCCCCTTTGGATGGATGGTTTAAGAAAAATTACTCCTCCCGTTTCATTTTTATGTGAAGGTGTTTGACAGAAGACATTTAAGGGACGGCATTTAAGAAAGAAAAAAAGACTTTTGCAACTTGTGGTCTGAAACATGCCATGACATTTTTGTGGCTTTATAATCATATAGTTAAGGCAAAATTAAAAGTTCAAAGTTATATTATTTCTTAATCTAAAACAGATTAAAAATGAAAGAGTGTCGCATAAAATGGAACAAAAGGAGTAAAAGGAAGAAGTTTAAGGTTCTTACTAGTACACTTTTCTGATGCGCATCCTTGTATGCCTCTGTAATTAAAAGTGAGAGTTTCTGCACAAGAAAAATAGTCGGTCGACTTAATATTTGGCAACAGAAGTTCCAGAAATCACAGGAGTTGATATATAATATATTGTTATACTCCACAGGGCTCCTTAAAAGGGGAAAGCCATAAATCACAATGTATAGTGCATTCTCGAATAATTTCATTTGCTTTGACAGAAACAAGGAAGTATACAGTAAATGTCACTTGCATAGTTTACTCGCTTAAGGCCAAGTAAAAGCATGAAATAGTATGTTAAAGGCCAAGCATGAACAAATTAAGAGCACAAGGATCTCAATGGTTGCTTGACGCATAGAGCAAAAAGGCGACTGACAATTGAGAATCCACCTACAAAAGACTTAAGTATGTAACAGGTTTTGACAGGTCAAATTAAATAGAAGTACATAATTCAGATGTTCTATGCAATATATACTCACTTCTGGCCCCAGTTCCATGGCAGCCTCAGTAATTTCAGTACGTATAGGTTGCTGATTCCCAGACAATGTTACCTGCAAATGGTGTAAATAGTGATAAGTTTTCATAAAAATGTATCTAATACGGGAAATTCTCTAACATTTCCAAATTATCAGGATCTGCCTACATATGTATATATTAATCCTATCCTGAGACACATAGTGAAAGAGAGGAGAAGCAGGCAGACAAATATAAGAGGTGCGGAAAGGACTCCTAAAAAAAAGATCAAATCATTTTAGCTTGAATTTTTGACAAGAACTACCTGGCCAAGCCTGAGCATTCTACGTCTGAAAAAAAGGTTATGCCTTGTTCAATTGTTTTTTTATATTTGATAAGGGAAAAAAGGAGGAGGTTATACCTTGTTCAATTATTTCAGTCAACAAACAGATCCAACACTTAAGTTGCCAAGTAAGATTGGAGATTGCATCTTAATGTCAGGAGCAGTTGAATCAGTATTTCAGTTAGGTCAATTAGAAGTGATCTCTTACACCAAAATAAAGCAAGAAAAAAACATACCTTGATTAGTTCACCTTCACAGTAACCATCAAATTCTGCTCTGAAAATACAAACCACCAGAACAGAATAAGAACAAAAATGATACAACGTGTTCTCATAAAGATAGCTCACAGAAAGGTTAAAACAAATTTGAAAGTGTATTATATAGAAACATACAAAGCGAGCTCTTTTTGTACTCGCACTGCCTCAACTTGAACCACATTTTGTGCCTTCTTCACTGTCTCGTATAAGTTTTGCATGTTGCCCAGAAGACCTGCCTAAGATCAAGATACACAACCTGAGGTTGGTGATAGTGAAATCATACAATACTTTTTACGAGTGAACAATAAGTGAAGCATAAGAAAGAATATAGAACTACAAGCATGCTTAGGCTGAGGAGCAGCAGCTTATACATTTGATAGTGACTGCATTACTTATATAGCTCAGCCAAAACATCAAACCCCATTTCCTAAGTGCCCCGTGAAGTAATGCAATAAACAAATATGCGTCAATTTCATACAGGTCCATTATATGAATCCTCAATATTCATTCCGCTCTACTAGGACTCAATAATTTGCCTTTTAGCAAAGTAATCACAACTAATGTGCCAAAGCTATACCTAATTCAAATGTAAAAACATGACTATGTGTTAATACCACTAGCTGATACCTCATATATGGATATTATGCTTCAATTGTGTTTTCTTTTCAGCTAACTCCGCGTGACTTCAGAGAGATTTTTTAAAAACTTGCACTTTGCCATCCAGGTATTTTTAGAACCATGACACTTCCTATGGACGTGACACTTCCACGACTTACTAACCCATCAAACATAGAGAAAAAAGGTTAAATGGAAAAACATGTCAAATGAATAAGCATCTCCCCACGTCAAACACCTGAAAATCCAAAAAAAAACAAAAAGATTATTCCTCTACTTTTTCGTTGATAACAAAGTTGAGTTTGTTGTTTCATTAGATTGTCAACACTTGAACTCATGGTTACCCGAGGTTTGAGGCTAACGAGCTTTAAAACTGAACAGAGACATTTCCTCTGATTTTTTGTCCATGAACAAACCTTACAAGTATGTTAGGGTATTTAAGTCAATTCAAGTCCTGAACAGACTTGAACGAGAATTTCAGCACCCTAGAAAGATATGGTCTTGGATGTCTGAACACCCCTCTGTATTTCATTTGTTTATAACCATTAACCAACCCCTTTGTGTTTCATAAATAGACGTTAATCAAGGCTCATCAGCCAGTTCATTGTTAAAAACTTTTCCTTGAGCCGGAGATCTATCGAAAACAGCCTCTCTACCCTCAAAGTAGGCGTAAGGTCTGCGTACACACTACCCTCCCCAGATCCACTGGTGGGGTTATACTGAGTTTGTTGTTGTTGCGGTTAGTTCATGGAAGGATCAACTATCGCCAACCCCTGGGGCCACTTCAAATCACAATAATTTGAACAAAGAGAAATGAATTCAAGGCTCTCCATCCACCTTTGTATCATGTAATCCATTACCCATTATCAAGGGTAATAATGACGTAAACAAGAATTGAAATCATTCTTTCCCAAGGAATTTCTTTAAACTTGCTAAATATTTTCAAAATTATAAACTCCCAAACAAGGCCACTAACAAAAGCTTGGTGTTTAAGCAGAGAGTAGAGGGGTGGGCCATTGACCCTCCGGGGTACATAAAAATACCAACAAAAAAAGGGGAACTCCCCCAACCAACCATGTTTCTTGAATGATCTTCAGTTTATTGTCAATGTTATTACCAAAAAAACGCCCATGAACTTGATTCTTTTAATTGCGGAGATAATATTACCAAGCTACCAGAAGAAGATTTTGCAATGTGCTCTTTATGTGCACGCATATATAGTTTTAAATGATTTTTAACAAGTCAGTGAACAAGATAGATCCAATGTCAAAGTAAGCAACAAAATCCTCTACAATGAAGGGACTATACTCAGATACCTTATTGTTCTCATTGTCATCCTTTTTGCCTCCAAACAGAGCACGTATTTGCATAGGCCTGGGATTATCAGAAACCTTTCGACAGCCGGATCTTGATAAAGTCCACATGCCAACTTGATTCACATTAGGACTTGGATTGTCTGCAAAGACCAGAATTGTGAAATAACATATACTTCATTAGGTGCTTGATTTTCCCACTGGAGGTACAATTAATGAAACGAATTAATGGCATTGTAAAACTCATTTAAGGTAATACTCCTACTTGTTTTCAACATACAGAAAGCATGAATTAATACCCAAACTGGGTAGAGAAGATGTCAGCAAGAGGTTCACATTCATCCTCTTACGTCTTTTAACAGTACTAATCAATCATTGAAAAGCATTATTCCAGAGACGTGCTCGATTTCTTGGCCAAAGAAATATCTAAATGGAAAGGAACTTTGACCAAATATTGACACTCAAATAAGCCCTTTCCCTCTAAATCCAGAAGTTTGAAACAGTGGCTGGAACACAACCTGATGATAAAGCATTAACATTTTTGCTAAGCATGAGCTTTTTCTTTTGACAGAACAGGCACATTGGTACAAATAATAGGAAGTTAAATATATTTCGTGGCTTAAAACAGAAGTACTCCCCTCAAACTTATTTATTACTGAATCAAACCGTCACAAACAGTGGCGGAGGCATGATTTTTCCTAAGGGGGTTCAAAAAAGAAAAAAATTAGAAGGGATTGTAGCTAGTAGGAATTGAACCAACGACCTCACAAAGGTTTTGAACCCCCTTACCACTAAATTATGATTTTGGAATATGTAAAGGGGATTCAAAACATAATATATAGAGGTAAAAAACAGATTTTGCCTTATATATACAGTGTAATTTTTTTTGCCTAAAGCCGCCCCTGGTCACAAACACTATCACACATTTGAAGGAAATGAAAAACACATAATCTGCATAGACAGTCAGATTAATAGGAGTTTCCCATTGTTATTAAAGGTTTACTAAGATATATCTTTGCAATTACCCATGGAAGGTAGAATGTCAGGACTAAGGTGGCTACAGAATTTTTAAGCTAGTGGGTGTAGTGTGCTACCACACTACTACTTCTTTGTGGCAATGGTTGCAAACTTAACACAAACATTTTTTTTCCTCATAATCATTACTATAAGAGTGTGTGCGTGTGTTCGTAGAAAGGAGATAAGATTGGCATCTCCACTGACAGGGACGGGAACAACCTTCGGGCGTTACCTGTTACCAGGAGTGTGTGTGTGTACTTTGAGTTGGAAGGGCACATCCATATTAAGGAACTTTCACAAGTTGGAAAATTTTGCTGTTACCATCAAAATCAGCCTTTTTCCGCAAAGAAAGTTGCTAACTTTACATCAAGATAGCTAATAGCTTCAAGTTACGGGCTCTCTTTATCTTGTTAGGGCCTTTAGTAAACTATAAACACAAACGTAAGCCATAAAAGCGTCTCCTTTTGTAAATAACCAACAATTTAAATGCCATCAAAAGATTGATAGGATTTTCCCATTGTTATTAGAAGTTTACTAAATTATATCATCGCCTGCATATCTGATATGAAAGAGAAAAATGTCAGGACAAAGGCGGATACAGATTTTTAAGTCAGTGGGTGTAAAGTGCCACCATACCACTACTCCTTTGTGTCAATGTCGCTATATTTCAAAATTGTTCATCTATGTGTGTGCGAGTGTGCGCATTTCAAGCAGGAAGGACACATCCATGCTAAGGAACTTCCACAAGTTAGAAAATTTTGAGATTACCGCCAAAATTAGCCTTATTCAACAAAGAAAGTTGATATCATTACATCGAGGAAACTTAATAGCTTCTACCTATCAGCTCTCTCTATCTTTTCTAGGGCCTTCTGTAAAATATCAAGACAAACTCCTTAGCAGCAAAGAACTATTAGTACCTTCTTTTCATTTTATGTTAACCTGTTTGACAAGGCACGGAGTTTAAGAAAGAAAAACTGTTGGAACTTGCGGTCTTAAACATGACATGACATTTGTGCGGCTACAAATTCATGTTATTGAAAGTAAATTGGATGTTTAAATTAATGAAACAGACTAAAAAGGAAACAATGTCATGCAATCATAAGCCATAACAGCATCTAATTTTGTAAATTACTTACAATATACACATCATCACTAACCAAAGTAAAATAAATTGGATGTACTAATTAAATTGCCAGTTTGTTCTGCAAATAATTACTAACCTATAATGCAGAGAAATCAAATAAGAAACTAACAATCAGCTACAAAAATCCTCTATATTCATACCCAATTTCCAATACAAAATAATTTGTCTTTTATAGCAAATTAATAGTTCTCTAAACAAATAATTAAGTAAAATTTAATTAGAATAAAATAACTTATAGTGAAAAAAAAAAAAGAGCTTACAGAAGGAGACTGAGGAGAAGTTATGGAGGTTTGAAATCCCAGCTGAGAGAGCACTAGTTGAAGCCATTTTTCACAAAAAAAAAAAAAAAAAAATTGAAGGGAAATGTGTAATTTCAGAGAAGATTGAATGATTTTTTAAATTAGCGATATTGCCTCAGTTTATTCTGAAAAAAATATCTTTATGCATCTTTACGAGGTTGCAGTTTGGACTTCTGGATAAACATTAGTTTGCCCCTCAGGTTTTGATAATATCAATATGATGTCAAATATTTCTAAAATTTACACTAGCACCCTCGTATATACTCGTATCAACCCTTTTATTCTTTGAAGGGGAACTTTAGAATAACGGTAAAGTTATTCCCGTATGACCTATAAGTCACGAGTTCGAATAATGGAAGCAGACAACAATACTTGTATTAGGTTAGGTTGTCTACATCACATCCCTTGGGAGGGGTGTGGCCCTTCCCGTACCACACGTGTACGCGGGATGCATGCCCTAACCTTTTTTTTTTGACAAGGTAACTTATTTTTTTTGTAAAAAGAATATTTAAACTACGAAGTAACATTAAAGATAATTATAGATAATTATTTGTAAAAAATAAATTAATAACTTAAAAATAAGTTAAAAGGCAACTTGATTTCCACCTTTCCTCTTTCCCTTCTTCCTTTCTCTCACATGCTTACTGTCATGGGCGGCTTTTCAGCCATGCCCCATGACCTCTTGGACGCGCCCCGTGGCGTCCTGGCAAGCCTCCCAACGCCTAGCGTCATGGACAGCCCCGTGATCTTGGTCGCGCCAAATGACAAGCGCGCATGTGCCTCTGTCGCTCCATCGATATGCCTCGCCAGGGCCCAGCCGCAGGCAGCTGCTACCAACAGCTCTGTGCGCGCAGACAACGTCGCGCACGCAGATTGTGATGCCTAAGACAAAGTTGTTGATGACGGACCTGTTTCTACCTTGTAGAAAACTAAGTCCTTTTCATTGTAAATATATAGTAGTTTTATTCCATGTATTTCCATTATGATTCTTTAGCTTATTTAGGTCAAGTCTTGTAACTTTGATTTATTTTTTTAATATTAGGACGGATCAAGCAATCAAAAACTTTCTAGCAAGCAATTCTCTGTACTGGTGTTTTTCCCCCTCGACACCGCGTTGCCTTCTTTTGTAATAGCTTTCATTAATGCAATCAAGCTTTCTTCCAATTCTCATTTTTGTTATCTCAATTGTTCTTGACATTGATTTTCTCGTACGGCACTGACAATCTCGTCTAGCGTATGGAGGGGACCTCAGTTGACGAACAGCAACTGCACTGACATCAGTTGCCTAGCCTTACGTCGCCATTCCAAGGAATCTCAGGAAAGCGCCGCGTAATAGTTGGTATTAGAGCCTAGGCTCGACATCAGACGAGGGAATGCATTGCCATTACCACCATTTTTCTGACCATGGTGAATTATGGGGACCGCATTGCGGCCCTCTAAGAGACGGTTGACGTATTACTACCCATCTTAAATAATGTGCATGAACTACAAACCAGCCTAGTGCAAAGGTTAGATGACCTGGACCGCAGAATGCTCCAGGCCGAAGTTGACATAGAAAACATCAGTCGCGACTCTGAAGGGACCGGCAAACGGTGGCCACTGAGGCAGCCAAAATTTTTGGTAAATTCGAGGGCCTCCAACAGGAGCGTGCCGAGAATTTAGCCTACAAGGCACAAGAGGCAGACAAGGTGACTGCCATGCACCAAACTATAGACAACTTGATATGCCAACTCAATATTGTCAATGCAGCTCTACAGGGCTTGCTTTGAGGAGGTGGAAACCAAATCAGGGGTGCTGTGAACCTCGCCCTGCAGCACAAAAACTGAAAATTCCTTAGCCAAAGCCATACAGTGGAGCTCAGAATGCTAAAGAAGTGGCAAATTTCATCTTCGACATCGAGCAATACTTCGATGTCGTGGGAGGCCTAGAAGAAGCCAAGAAGGTAGCAACTGCTGCCAATGTATCTTCAGGGTGATGCTAAACTCTGGTCGCGAGTGAAGTACGAAGCCATCAAGGCCGGTGAATATGCTCTGGAGACATGGGCAGAACTGAAGGCAGCCATATGCCAACAATTCTTCCCCGAAATTGTTGAGTACAATGCAAGGAGAAAACAACGGGAGCTCCACCAGACCAAATCAGTGCGGGATTACATGCGAGAATTCTTCGCGCTCATGCTGAACATCCATGACATGGAGGACAAGGACAAGCTCTTCACATTCCTGGAAGGGTTCAAACCTTATGCTCGCATGGAGCTGCAAAGACAAAGGAGATACTATACCCAAGGCGATCCAAGCAGCGGAATGCCTTGGGGACTATCAAGTGGAAACTCGGAAGGATAGGCCTCAACCGCCTGTCCGAGCGGGATACAAAGGAGGCCAGTCTAACAATGGTGGCCCTAACATAAGTGGGGGAGACCGGAGTGCCACCAAATCTAAGACTCCTTCCGCAAGCAGCAACAATGCTTCCTCAAACAACAATGATCGGGGGAGAAATCCCATTCAGGATGCCGTCATTGCGGGGGGCCACATTGGAATAATGAATGCCCACATGCACAGATGAACGCCCATCAAGCTTTTGATGATGGGACGGATGACGAAGCAGATGATGCGGAGCAGACCGAACCAGTAGGTGTCTTCAATGCAATTGTTGGTTCTATTTTTGAGGCATTAGCGGGAACTAGTGCTGGTATCCCTAAGAAGAAAGACCCCTGCCCAATCACCAATAAAGGGAAAAAGAAGACGAATGAGAGGACTCCTCTTAAACAGAAGAGGACCTTGATGTTCGTTGAACTAAAGGTGAATGGCGAACCCATTCGAGCGATGATAGATAAGGGTGCTACCCACAACTACTTGGCCTCCACTCAGGTGGAGCGTCTTGGTATAGTTGTAGGAAAGGGCATAGGTCATGTCAAGGCTATCAACTCACCTCCTCGGCTCTAGTACAAACAGAAATGCTTTTGAAATTGTTACCGGGCAACTGTTGATACCCCAATTTTTCCTCAAATTATTTTTAACTTGCATATATACCTTCAAAATCAGGTTTCCATAACAATTGGTATTTTTCTATAATTTTACCATATTTTTATTAATTTATTTTAATTCATCAATTGTTTTCATAATTAGTTATAAATTTCATTACAAATGATTTCAAAAAAAAATATTTCTTGATTTAATATATCATTTTTAGTCCTACTAAGACCAAATTATTTCACAATTAGCCATATTGGCACTCTTTGGCTATGACTATAATAACTTTGCAATTATAGCCCAATCATATGTTTTATACTATTTTTACTCAAAAATTAGTCATTCATGTTTTAAAACTAATTAATAATTTTAATTTACTCTATTAAGCATCAATTTCACTTTTTATAACTATTAACCATTTTTATAAATTATTTATCTATTTTATGGGGTATTTAACAATTAGCCACTTTTATTCTTAATCCAGACCCCTAACCCAATTAACTAGCCAGTTACCCAACTCAAACCTAAACCTACCCGGCCCAACCCCCCATTCGATCTGAGCCATTGATTAATTCAAATCAACGGCCCAGATTGGTCCTTTCCATAATCCTAGGTGACTACCCCCCCCCCNCCGCCGTCTCTCATTTTTCTCACCGGTCCACTCATCTCTCTATCTCCAGGTTCTCTCTAGAACCTTCCACCCCCCCTCCGATGTAGTATGTTCATCTCCTCCTGCCACTTCCCCTACCGAAAACCATGGCCTCTCCTCGTCTTTTGGCCCTTGATTCACTTCTACGCCGGGTATCACCACCTTGAGGCCCTCAGAGGAACCAGAAGGCGGTTCACTCACCCCATGGGTTCTCATGCCATTTTCGGCCACCTCCGGCCGTCTGATTAAGATCTATGACCTCTCCGGCTAGAGCCAGTGAAATTTTAAGGTTTTCTCATTTTTCTCCGGGTTCTCTGAAACCCTAAACTTAAGATTTTCCGATTTTTCTTTTAGATCTGTTATAGATCTATGTATATTATGAGTTTATTGTTGTTTTTCCCAAAAGGATTTTTCGATTTCTCTAAGATAACTCTTCATCTTCAAACTAGGGTTTCAAACCCCTTTTTCAAAAAATGATTACCTTTCAAATTTTAAGTATTATTGTGTGACTTTCGTTATGTTTAAGATTCCCCTTTCCATGTCTGATTTATTTCGTTAAAAAACCCTAAAGTTTTAGCTTTCACATATGGCTCTGAGTTTGTCTACAACGATGTGTTCATTTGTTCTATTGTGTTCACTCTGTTCTCTTGATTATTCTGTGATTTCGTGATGTTTTACCCCATATTTCTTGTTAGGGTTTCTGGTTGCTATTACCATGCTTAATCTGTGATTCATCTCTATTCATTGTTTATCGATACCTCTAAATCTTCACCTTTCCTACTTGTATTATGCTTATTCAGTGATTCATGTCATTGCCCTATGTAAACCCCTAATTCCGTGTGATTTTACCCTGTTTTAATCACTAGGGTTTCTGACTCTCTCCTATTATATGTTTACTTTGTATAACCTATGCTGATTCTTAAATCAGTACTACTCCTATTTTGAATCTCTAATTTCATGTGATTGATTTCCTGTGATAATCTTTACGACTATTAGTTATTTCTTGCTTTATTACTATCAATTGCTTCTTACAGTAATGCTTTAATGAACCTGCCCCCAATTCCCTACTCTATGCTTACTATTTATGAAATCTTTCCTTATTTGCTATACATGATTCCTTTCCTTACTTGTAACCTCTTCTTACCGTTTGAGAGTTAACTTCCTTAATTAAGGAAGTACCCATATTATTCTGATACTGATTGATTATGAATCCCTCTAATTACTGCCTGACTTTGGTTTGCACCTTATTTACTACTGTTTTCAAAGTTATATATACCCAGGCCTCTTATTTTCCAAACACACGAAATCACACACACACAAGCATACTCATTGCTCTCTCTTACTTTCCTACACATTCTCTCTTGCTTCTCTTATTGACTACTGGCTACTCAATCGGTTGAAAGCCAAGACTGAGTAACTTATTACTGCTCTACTACTTTACTGCTCTATTGCCCTCTTGCTCTGCACACTACTGTCCTATTGCTCTACTTCTCTGCACACTACTGTTATATTCTCTCAATCTTCACTGTTATGTTCTAATTCAGATTTCAGTTCTCAAACCAACATGTTTCTACTACTGTTACAATTCATTGTGTTTCTAATTTGCTTTTACTTATTATTTTGTTGTTCAACATTTAACTAGGATCCTGGATTCCATTCACATGATAAGTTATACTCTATTTGTCATAACCAACATGTCTTTATGTACTTGATACATGTTCTATGTGAATCTCCATGCCTATGTTTGGTATATTAGTTTGATTAGGGTAAATCCTACTGTCTTAGACTATTTAGTCCTCTTATGTCAGTATAATCCTATACCCTATTGTATCCCCCAATCCCCTGAATCCTTAGGAACTTCTGGTTGTGTACTACCTGCTACATGTTTGCCCTCACATGCTCTGTATTTGTCCCTCAAATCCCATTACCCCTACTTGTGATTGATGGACTATTCCTGGTCCTTTGTGTGAGTTTGAACTTGTTGGTGTTCCTGCCCTTTTAGTGGTTAAATTTATTTGTTATAAAACTATTCCAATCAAGTTTCCCTCTTCAAAATTATTTTCTTGCTTACCTTTTTCAAAATTGTTTTCTTACTTAACCTTTTCAAAACTATGTCAAGCACTCTCACATATGCTCTTAGAAGTCTAGGTTCTGCCCCCTCTGTGTGAGTATTGCCTTGTGACCTTTGAGCTCCCTCTGAACTTTGACACACAAAAGCTGGCCATTCCACACTGCACTTACTCAAATTTGGTTATGACTCTGGGCGTGAGCACTGCCCGGGATCCCTTGAAATCCTTAGGGAACTTTGACACACCTGGATCATGTGAATGGTTGTGAATAGAATGGCAATGAGGCATTCTGGAGATTCTGGGCCTATCAGTAGGCTCCCTATAGTGTAACTTCTTATTTTCTTATTCACTTCTGTAACTTAATAATTATTTTTAAACAACTACTGGGGATGCATAGTGAAAAGGGAAAAGGGTGGTTATACGTGTTATAAATATTAAAGGGTAGAAACCATGCTATTAGGTCTACATTCCTTATTTGCGCAATAGAAATCATGTTTAGGATCAACATGTGCAAAGCATATCATGCATTAGAAATCATGTTATTTAGGCTTTATGAACACTGTTTCAGCATCTTGTTTCAGTACTGTCATTCATCACTTAGAAAATTTTGTGGTAGGGTAAATAATGTTAATAATTGGTATCTTCTGCAATCATGTTTCATATTGCTATGCGCACTTAGGAATCATGTCCCTAGGATAACACTAAAATAAAATGTCACTCTTGCATCTTCTGAAATCATGCTTTATGCTGTAATTATTGTGTATTTAGGAATCCTGCTTAGGATTCTGTATATGCATCATACTCGCTTAATAACAACTAGTCTAACTACTGTTGCATGTTATTTTACACCTAGGCAAGACTTAGGAAACCATTTAAAGAAATAAAATCAGAAATGTCCTTTGTGATTAGTGTTCAACTGTCAGCACGTTTAAAACCAGTAGGCATGACTGATTAAGACTTCCACTCTGAGTTATGCAACAAATCTGCTTCTCTGTTATATTCTGAATTCACCTAGATATCATGCCTTAGGATTCTGAAACTGAATGTTGCCCTTAACTGTGTATGAGTCGTGCTGCCTATTTGCATTACCTTGGAGGTATTCTTGTGCCTTTTTTCTGCTTTTCTGTGTTTCCCCTAATTGCAGTCCTACATGTTCTTATCTGTCGCCTTAGTATTTTTTCTTCAAACCTGAGGGTCTGCCTAGAACATCCCTTATAGGATAGAAGTCCTAAATTCCTCCGGGACTGATAGGAAGGTACGGGTAACAACATGCCATAGAGGTCGAGACCAACACTCGATTTAGCTACTTTCACGGGGTGGAAAGGGTAGAATATGGATATGATGACCAGTGCGCTAATACCACGGGTAGCCCCTCTTCGAGGAGTGATTACCGGGTATTGCATTGATGTGACCCATATTATTATAAACCTAAGATATACTTTATATGCTTAGATCGTAATCCTTTCAAAATCTAACCTTCTTTACTATTTTCAAACATCTGTATGCTTAGACTTAATTCTCCTCTTATTTGAGCCTTTATTTGTTTGTTTGCTAATTCGTACAAATTAACCACACTTGTCTGGTTAACAACGTAGTTGTAAATGAACCCCTTTGGTGTCCTAACACACCTTTAAAAATCGTTAGGTGGCGACTCTCAAAAACACAAACTCCTTTCCCAAAAGTTAAGAATTGTCTCAACCGAATATCATAAATTCGATCTCCGCGAGGAAAGAGGGGGCGCAACAGCATGGCGTCTCTGCTGGGGATTATAGGCTTTTACCATTATAAACCACTTTGTGAATTTACCCGAGTATGCTTTGTTCTATATTTTGCACCCTTTCCTTTTCCCCCTCCATGTGCAATTAATTGTCTTTCGAATATTTATTCCTTCCAAAAAAAAGCAAAATTGACATGTTTCTTTGTTTTCCTTTGTAACCGCTTTAAATCATAATTGTTGTATTTACCGCTTTCCTAACGTGCAAATACATGAAAACATGTTTTTAATGCTTATTTATTATTGCATAATCATGCTCAACATTCATACTCCACTCGTGCCAAACAAAATACTATAGCAACGCTTGATGAGTGGTTGCGCTCTTCCTATATTATTACCCCCTAAATTCGGAAAGGCTTATTTGCGGTAAAACTAGTCGATCAATGGTGCAGTCGACGGTTCCGTGCCTTTCCCCCTTGAGTTGTCTGCTCGAGGGTACCAGTCTAAAATCCCATAGAAATCTTACTCCGTTATGTTGTTTCATGAATCATGATCAAACCTAGCTAGGCTAAAGTGTGGTCCACACGATAGCTTTTAAAATTGCCTTATCCAAAAGTCCACTGGGTTTCCTTAAGCCCAAACGGACATCATCACGTTCTGTGCATTTGTTTGGAGAACTAAATACTTTATGCTAATTGTTGATGTTAAATAGTCGAGTCTGGTGGGGGTATGGGCCTAACCTTGTTTGCCTTGCATAAAAATGAGGCACGAAGTCCCCAGATTCGGCATGGTCTCCAATATCCATCCAAGATTGATAAGTTGGTGGGAAGATTTACATTCTAGTGACAAAACTCTCGTCAGAAAATACTTGGGCAATCTACCATCTCTCCTAGAAATCCAGCCTAACAACATGATAATAGAGGCTGCTACCCTGTTCTGGGATTGTGAAAGGTTCGTGTTCCGCTTTGGGGACACTGAAATGACACATTTTCTGGAGGAAATAGGAGGACTGGCTGGCCTAGTATGGGAAACCCCGGGGTTGCTAATGCCTGAG
>ML312488.1:0-26214 GCA_005239505.1 Nicotiana paniculata
TATTTAGGTAATTGTTTGAACAACACCACTCCTAGAGTATAGACTAAAGTCATAACCGAGGGTATAGAGGTTGGATTAGGAATAACGATACCTCAGGTGAAATCTAAAGTGAACTGTAATGAAATCTAGCTAGCGTAACTTGAGAGAGTGCGTCTAGTAAATTATCATAATTACTTGAGAGAGATTTATGGTAGATAGAGTGTTCATGATTGATANAATACCCCAGATTATATTTGCAGCGCCCGTTTAGTCTTTTCATAAGACATAGTTGAGCGTGATCAGATGCCTACGTATCCCCTCTTAAACGGGAATCAGGTCGGGCGTAGTTCAATTTACAATATTTGATAAAAGCATGAAAGCTACACATAGTAGCGCTTGACTGCATCTGATTTGATTGGCTTTGGCCAGATTTCTCCATCCATTTCTGCAAGTATGAGTGCTCCTCTTGTCAAAACTCGGTGAACCATGTACGGGTCTTGCCAATTGGGAAGAATTTCCCTTTCTCTTCGTCTTGGTGAGGAAAGATCTTCTTTATCACCAGATGCCCCGGTGGGAATCGTCTCGGCTTGACTTTCTTGTTGAAGGATCTGGTCATTCTGTTCTGATATAGATGACCATGACAAACTGTGTTCATTATTTTTCCGTCTATGAGGGCCAATTCCTCATAACGGCTTCGTACCCACTCTGCGTCGCTGAGTTCAGCTTCTTGTATGATTCTCAGGGACGGAATTTCGACCTCAGCAGGAATAACGGCTTTTGTACCATAAACAAACATGTAAGAAGTTGCCCCAATTGATGTGCATACTGTAGTGCGATATCCCAGTAAGGCGAATGACATCTTCTCATGCCATTGCTTGTGCTTCTCTATCATCTATCTCAATATCTTCTTGATATTTTTGTTGGTAGCCTCAACGGCTCCATTCATCTGAGGTCAGTATGCTGTGGAATTCTTGTATTTGAACTTAAAGGTTTCACATATGGCTCTCATCAGGTCACTGTTGAGGTTGGAACCATTGTCGGTAATGATTGACTCTGGAACTCTGAATCGACAAACTATGCGGTTGCGGACAAAGTCAGCCATGACTTTCTTAGTAACTGCTTTGTAAGAGGCTTTTTCGACCCATTTGGTAAAGTAATCAATGGCAACAAGAATAAACATGCGTCTGTTGGAGACGGCAGGCTCGATTGGTCCGATAACATCCATGCCCCAAGAAGCGAATGACCATGGTGAACTTTTTGCATTAAGCTCACTCGGAGGTACCTTTATCATATCCCCATGTATCTGACAACGGTGGCACTTCCGGACATACTGGATGCAATCAGTTTCCATGGTCATCTAGAAATAACCGACCCGAAGTATCTTCTTTGCTAGAACGGACCCGTTCATATGAGGACCGCATGTGCCAGCATGTATCTCCTCCAATAGTTTTGTTGCTTCTTTTGTTTTGACACACCTTAGTAAACCCAAATCAGGAGTCCTCCTATACAGGATCCCTCTGCTGTGAACGAAATTGTTTGACAACCTTCGAAGTGTGAGTTTCTGCGTAGCATTTGCAAGTTCTGGATATTCTCCCTTTGCCAAGTACTCCTTGATATAATGAAACCAAGGCTTTCCGTCTGCTTCTTCTTCAACATGGGCGCAGTAGGCCGGCTGATTGTGGATCCCCACTGGGGTGGGATCAATGAAATT
Source organism: Nicotiana paniculata (assembly GCA_005239505.1). Taxonomy (NCBI): domain Eukaryota; kingdom Viridiplantae; phylum Streptophyta; class Magnoliopsida; order Solanales; family Solanaceae; genus Nicotiana; species Nicotiana paniculata. Next base: position 1,691 of record ML312488.1, read on the forward strand.
CTTGTCTGGATGCTGGATCATAGATGATAAGGTAGCCAATGCATCGGCGAACTCATTCTGGATTCTGGGGACGTGCCGGAACTCTTTCTTTGTGAACCTCCTTCTTAACTCCTGTACACGATGTAGATATGGCCGTATCTTGGAATTCTTGGTCGCCCATTCTCCTTGTACTTGGTGTATCAATAGGTCTGAATCACCGATCAATAATAACTCCTGAACGTTCATGTCGATGGCCAAGTTGAGCCCCAAGATGCAGGCCTCATATTCAGCCATGTTGTTGGTGCAGGAGAACCTGAGTTTGGGGGACACTGGATAGTTCTGACCGGTTTCTGATATTAAGACTACCACAATACCTACGCCTTTGGAGTTTGCGGCCCCATCAAAGATTATCCTCCAACCATCGTAGGATTCTGCAATGTCCTCTCCTACGAATGACACTTCTTCATCGGGAAAATACATTTTTAATGGTTCGTATGTCCCGTCCACAGGATTTTCAGCGAGATGATCTGCTAATGCTTGTCCCTTGACCGCCTTCTGAGTCACGTAAATAATGTCAAACTCACTTAACAGGATTTTCCATTTGGCCAACTTGCCAGTGGGCATAGGCTTCTGAAAGATGTATTTCAACGGATCCATCCTTGATATGAGGTACGTTGTATATACACAAAAATAGTGCCTCAACTTTTGTGCGACCCAACTCAGAGCACAACAAGTGCGTTCCAATAAAGAGTACTGGGTTTCATATGGAGTGAGTTTCTTGCTGAGATAGTAATGTCCTGCTCTTTCATTCCTGTTTCGTCATGTTGCCCAAGAACGCAACCGAAAGCTCAATCTAACACAGCAAGGTATAGTAACAAAGGTCTACCTAGCTCGGGCGATACCAGGACTGGTGGTGTTGAGAGGTACTCCTTGATTGTATCGAAGGCCTTTTGACAATCATCGGTCCATCCTTTTTCAGCATATTGATACTTGGTTCACAAATGATAGTAGAATGGGCTATGAACCGGCTGATGTAATTGAGCCTCTCCAAGAAACTCATAACATCCTTCTTGTTCTTTGGTGGCGGAAATTCTTTTATGGCTTTGACCTTTGATGGATCCAGTTCTATTCCTCGATGACTGACGATGAACCCTAGTAACTTGCCAGCAGAAACCCTGAATGCACACTTCGCAGGGTTAAGTTTCAAATTGTACTTCCTTAACCTGTTGAAGAACTTCCTCAGATCTTCCATATGGTCAGTGGCTTTCCTTGATTTGATGATGACGTCGTCCACATATACCTTGATCTCCTTGTGAATCATATCGTGCAATATAGTAGTCATGGCCCTCATGTAGGTGACCCCTGCATTCTTCAGACCGAATGGCATCATCTTGTAACAATACACTCCACATGGCGTAATGAATATTGTTTTCTCATCATCTTGCTCGTCTATCCAAATTTTATGGTAGCCAGCGAAACAATCTACAAAGGACTGCAGCTGATGCTTGGTGCAGTTGTCAATCAGGATGTGTATATTTGGTAAAGGGAAGTCATCCTTCGGACTGGCCCGACTGAGATCCCGGTAGTCGACACAGACTCTAACCTTCCCATCTTTCTTTGGAACAAGCACGATGTTGGCTAACCATGTCGGGTATTCAACCACCCGGAGAACCCTGGCGTTGATCTGGTTGGTGACCTCTTCTTTGATTTTCAAGCTCATGTCTGGTTTGAACTTCCTGAGCTTTTGCTTCACTGGTGGGCATGTCGGACCGGTTGGCAACTTGTGGGCCACAATAGATGTACTGAAGCCAGTCATGTCATCATACGACCAGGCGAATATGTCCTCATATTCTCTCTGTATATTCCTCTTTTTCTGATGGCGACAGATGAGCGCTGATGCGTGTTTCTTTGACGTTCTCTATGTTTCCCAGGTTGACAATCTCAGTCTCATCCAAGTTAGACTTAGGTCTATTCTCAAAGTTCTCGACCTCTTTCATAATATCCTCAGGTATATCATCCTCATCTGATCAGAATTCATTTTTTGTGTTGCCTCGTTGCATGTCAGAGTCGTCGGTTCATCAAGATAAGTAATAGTAATGCTATGTAAATAAAGTAATGTGGAGGAAAACAGTAGCAAGTAAATATACGATTTATAGAGAAACTGCAAATGCTTTTGATAAATTGAGTGATCATTTAAACATAGGATCTCTTTCTTGCATAAATTAAAAATGCGAAAAGGAAATTTTTTTTAAGCTGTAAATAAATGCTTGTTTTGTTAGCCTTGCTAGCCCGAAGCTCGACGGGCTTTGGTCGTCCTGACAAACCAATTCTGGAGATATGATCCTCTGCTCACGACCTGTATGGAAGGGCCTTCCTCCCCCCCCCCTCCCCCCCCCCCTCAACAATGACACAGCAATCCATGTCCTCATCGTCCAAAAATAAATCCCCAATTGCCGCTAACGCTTCCTCTTCGTCCGTACCGTAGATGATATCAGCTTGCTAGAAAGTTTGTTCTAAGTGAGGTATTGGCTGCTCCAATGAGTAGTAGGGACCTCCATGGTGGCGACCAGTCCTTGAATTCCTTCCAAGTGTACTCATACCCTAGCCCGAAAGAGGTACCGTGCTTCTTGAGTGTTATTGTCTTTGTTATTCCATGGAGATTTTTACCGAGCCCTTTGTCTGGCTCTTATCCTTTCCATTTCAAGATGCTCTCGATCTTACTATCCCACCATTTATCCTTATCAATGGCGTTAACTCGTTCAATATTGTGGTAGATTTCTCCACTTAGCTTGTTTCTCCCCTCAATGACCAAAAAAGCCTGGCGACCGTAGATATGGCTGCTACCGTCGCCATGAATGACTACCTCTTGATGATTCCATTCAAACTTCAACGCTTGATGTAGGGTTGATGCCACGGCCCCAGCGGCGTGTATCCAAGGTCTCCCTAACGGCAAGTTGTAGGATGCGGGCACGTCTATCACCTGGAAGTCTACATCGAACCAGGTTGGTCCCATCTGTAAGCACAAGGTGATTTTTCCCAGAGTGGACCTCTACGAACCATCGAAGTCCTTTACATTGATCTCTCCTTCTTTTATGTCACGCAGACTTTTACCCAATTTCTTGAGTGTGATCAGCGGACAAATGTTGAGGCTGGAACCCCCATCAATTAAGATCCTTGTAATGAAATGATCCTCACATGGCACAATGATATGCAGTGCTCTATTATGCCCTAACCCCTCGGGCAGCAACTCGTCTTCATGGAAAGTAATCTTGTGGCTCTCCAGAACCTGGCCCACCATGTTTGCTATCTCTCCTCTAGTGATATTGTCTGGTACGTATGCCTTACTCAGGACTCTCAGAAAGGAACTCCTGTGCGTCTCAGAATTCTGTAATAGAGAGAGGATAGATATCTAAGCTGGTGTCTTGTTCAACTGGTCGAGGATTGAGTACTCTTTGGCTTGGATCTTTCTCTGATTGTCTGAATTTGCCTCAATGGTGGGAGGACGGTTGGAAGCCTGCTTGCTAGATTCAGCCAAATGTTCAGGGGTGTAAACTCTCCCAGTTCTGGTCATATCCTGTGCAGTAATGGCTTCCTCAGACTTGCTTTTACCCTTTATTCTTGCTTCAGCTGTGTAGTCCCATGGGATGGCGTTTGAGTAAAAGGGTGGCGTTGTTGACATTTCCACTGGAATACGTGTGGTCATCCTCATTCTCGTCAGAGTATATGTTATAGGCGGCCGGACTGCTACTTCGAGTGGTCGTACAAACTCAAATTCGATCAGCACTGGGGCCTTTTCCTTTACGGACGGTCTCGATTCAAACTCGAGTGGAATGGACATGTTTACCTCAGCATCCCCGGATGGATGCATCTGAACCACAATTGGGTTGAGAGTAATTGCGGGCTTCTTCAGATCACCCTCTGAAATCAGCCCAATTGATCCCTCAGGATCCCAGTCATCATCTACTTCAATCATATGGACGCCACATTTATGGTCCGGCAGCAGATTATTGCGAACATTAGGAGCAGGGTCCTTGGCTACAAAGATCTTGTTGTCTATGAGGGTTTGTATCTTGTCTTTCAAGGAACGACATTCCTCGATGGTATGTCCCTTCATGTCGGAGTGGTAAGCACAGGATTTGTTTGGGTTGGTCTACTAAGAAGGGTTCACAGGGGTGGCAGCAGGAATGGGTGTGACGTAACCGGCAACTTTGAGTCTTTTCATATAGCTGATCAATGGGCACAGTTATGGAAGTATACTATTTTGGAGGGCGACGGTCGAAGTTAGGGCGAGGTCTTGGGAAGTTTTGTCGAGCAGGTGGTGATCGGTAGTAAGAAGGTTGGGAATTGTAGGCGTTGTAAACGGGGGCTAGTTGGGAGTATCTGGGCGAGGTAGGCTGATATGTGGGTAGTGCAGATTGATATGTTGGTGAGGGTGCTTGGTATTGAGGTGAAGGTGCTTGGTAACTTGGATCTGGTTGGTATGTGAATGAGGGTGTTGGATATACTTGGTATTTGGGCGGGGATTTGGCCTTTTGTGCAACCATCACGGCTCCCATATCCTTCTTTCTAGACGCACCACCAGACTGTAGAGCTTTATTAGTAGCCTGTAAAGCTTCAAAGTTGGTAACCATACCGCTTTTGGCCTTCTTTGATTCGCTCTCCCAATTTGATGATGTCAGAGAACTTGTGACCTTCGACCATCATTAGTCGTTCGTAATATTGAGGATCCTGAGCTCGTACAAAGAATTTCTTCATTTTTTCCTCTTCTAAGGCTGGCCTAACCTTGGAAGCTTCTGACCTCCAACGAGTAGCATACTCGCGAAAGGTCTCTGTTGGCTTCTTCTTCAAATTCTGGATGTAGAATACATCCGGAGAATTTTCCGTGTTGAACCTGAATCGATCCATGAAGTCTGTTGACATGCTTACCCAATTAGTCCATTTCTTTGGATCCTGGCCGATGTACCAGGACAGTGCATGACAGTTTCATGCGGATTTTTTCATCTTTTCCCACACCAACCAATTCGTCGCAGTAAGTTCTCAAATGAACTTTTGGATCACCAGTACCATCGAACATGTCGAACTTAGGAGGTTTGTACCCCTCGGGCAGTTCGACATCAGGTTGTATGCAAAGATCTTCATAGTTCAGCCCCTCAATCCCTCTAACTCCTTTGACGCCTTGAACTCGATTGGTCAACTTCCTGAGTTCCTCGGCCAAATTCCTTATGACCCTATCCTTCTCGTCAGACTCAGGGGTATGTGGTGTGGGATGAGCCACGGTTTCCACATAAATGGGATTATTGTAAGCCCGGAAGTGGTCTTTTGTCTATTCCTGGAGAGGTGGAGTATTATGGTAACAGGCATTGCATTGTGCTGGCGGGACTTGGTCTTTAGGGTGATTCGGTTGTTTATGGGTGTTTTGTGGTAAAGTGGGGTTTGGAGCATTTGGGAAATGGGCATCCGGAACATCGAGGAAAAGTGATAGGTGATCCAAATTCTTGACTTGGTCAAGTTCCTCTTGGAACTTCAGCAACTTCTTCTCCAATGGAGATATACCGTCTTGTAGAACGTGAATACCCCGACCATCAGTGATCTTAACCTGTTCATCCCTGTTGTCTTTTCTGACGCCACTTGCCTCTGCCATCTTAGTTTTACCCTTGTTTTTTCCTTTGGGAGGACTAGAAGGGGGAGTAGGAGGAGGGCCATTTGATCTTGTGCGGTAGGCAGATGATTCCAGAATGCACGAACCAACCTTTGGGGAGGGGAATAATAAATAATGAAAACAAAAAAAAATGAAAAGGTAATGAAGTTAGTGAGGATCATAAAAGATATTGCAGTATTTAAACACGTGAGACGGAAATGTAAAGCGTGTCCTAAGTTGGGGACCTCTTTGTGCCTGAGGTAGGTCTAGCGACAAATTGATTTGGAGAATTTAAGATGCTAAGTGCCTCATTTTATTGATAATAAAATAGACAAATCCAACACGACTCTAAGAATGCGAAAGATATAAAATGTCACTAATGGCCAGTGGCCTTATAAAACATCAGAAGGCAAAGTAAAGACAATCCTAACTACTTGGTTAGAAGTCCTCCTTCGTCTCCCTCGGTCTTCTGACAGGTCTCGATCCTCCTAATGAACTTCTCCTCTAAGTCGACTATGCCTTGCTCCAAGTGTGCTAGCCTCTGGGTGGAGGTGATGGCCATGTCTTTCCATTCTCTATCAGCTTCTTGTTGGCCTCGTGTATTTTGTGATGAGCTTCTTCACAATCACGGAGCCTCTTGCACAACGGGTTGGTTCTAGTTGTTGCCTCGGCCCTCTCATCTATGACCCTGTGGACTTGAGAAAACCATGGCTCGATACTTCCACCCCAGTTATCTTCCAACCATCCCAGATAATACGGAGAGTAACCAGCATGATACCTGTCGGGTTCAATAGTGTCCTTTTCTAACCGGATCCTGCAGTGCCACAAATGCTGAGCTTGGCACTTATGAGGGGTGCCGTCGTTTTGGAAATCTGCCCTGAGATGACTCATCTTCTCGACCCTTGGTACCACTTGCTTCCTTCCTGCCTGCCTCATGACTCGAATCGGGACGTAAGGATACGTCCCCCTTAGACCAATCAATAACAGGAATGGGGTGTCTCGAGTTCGGATGATGAACTCGTCGGTTGGGAACCACTCAAACATCCACTGAATCTGATCCTCGGTCAAGTTCCCTAGCAACTCGACCCATCCATTCGCGTTTTCCGGCTGAGCAAACATATCGAGGATGTAGTTCATACGCTTTGGATGATGGAAATAAATATGATCATCCCAAACTCTCCTATGGATGTCCTGACGGTAGTCGCCCTTTTACAAATGCTCAGTGAGCCACAGTTGGAGTAACAGATTGCAACCCTTGAAATGTTTTTCCCCTCATTGACACTTTTCCAAGGCTCGGTACATGTCAGCAATGATCATTGGCACGATACTGAAGTCCTGCCCGTCAACCCCTTCCATCAGGGTCTTGGTAACCATAGCAAACCTGGTGTGGATTCTTTCTTCCTTTGTCAGGAACACCATCAGACCCAAGAAGAAAACTATAAAGACGAATACCCAGCGATGAATGTGCCCCAAAGAAGTAAGGGCGAACTCTTCCTGATAAGTGCCGTAAGACTGGCTACGACCATATCAATCAATAAGGGAATCAAGGTCAGTCAAGAGGGATTCATGCTCCAAATTTCAACACATATTTGGAGAAGCTAATAATCACAGCACGGACAAGTTCAGAGATGCATAAATAATCATAAATAGATAACACGAGTAGGTTAGGCCTTAGAACTCAGTAGAACATATTAGAGGTACAGAAACTTAAACAAAGAGAGAGTCATGCTAACACACAGAATCAGTCATAGAAAAATTAGGGTTTAACATAGGCGATACAACAATCACAGAATCATCACAATATGAAGAGAATACACTTAAGAGCGAAGAGAAACTCATTTAAAACCCAACACAGAAGAAGTTCTGAGAAACCCTAATTTTAAAAAAGGAAGCAAAAACGTTTTAAAACTGAAGATTTTTAGAGATCGTGTTGAGAACAGTGTAAAACATGAAGAAACAAGTTTAAATCATTAAAAATACTAGAGATGTAAGAGGTTTAGGCAAAAAAATTAGGGTTTCATAAGAAACCGGAGAAAATCAGAGAACCTGTCGTGGAACTCAAAGATTGTGGTGGTTATAGCATGGTCGTGTTTAAAACCCACCGGAGAGGGCCAGAAACAACCCAGTAGGAACCCCAGCAGCCAGTAGGCTTGTTCGAGACCTTCGAAGGCTTCAGAGATGAGGTAAAAAGGAGAGAGGAGGCGTCATAGAGGCTGGTGGTTGAAACGAGAGAGGTCGGAGGTGGCTGGAGAAGGGCTGAGCTCCATCAGAGAAGAAGGTGAACTAGGGAAGGTTCTAGAGAGAAAGGAGAGAGAGACCGGATAGAGAGATGAGGTCTCGAATGAAATGAGGGGTTTGGGGGGGTCATTTGGTTTAATTTAGGTAAGCTTTGATCTGGGCCGTTGATTTGAATTAATAACCGGCTCAGATTGAAGCAGGGATTGGTTATGGCATGTTCGTGTTTAAACCCCACCGGAGAGGGCCGGAAACAACCCAAGCGGGAACCCCAGCAGCCATTAGGCTTGGTCGAGACCTTCGAAGGCTTCAGAGATGAGGTAAACCGGAGAGAGGAGGCGTCATGGAGGCTGGTGGTCGAAAGGAAAGAGGTCGGAGGTGGCTGGAGACGGGCTGAGCTCCATCGGAGAAGAAGGTGAACCAGGGAATGTTCTAGAGAGAAGGGGGAGAGAGAGACCGGATAGAGAGATGAGGTCTCAAATGAAATGAGGAGTTTGGGAGGGTCGTTTGGGTTAATTTAGGTAAGCTTTGATCTGGGTCGTTGATTTGAATTAATCAACGGCTCAGATTGAAGCAGGGATTGGGTCGGGTAGATTTTAGGGATTGGGCTTGGCAATTCGGCTGGTTACATTCGTTGGGTATTGGGTAAATTGGGTTTAGAGATCAGGTGGGTTGGGTTAAAATGTGGCTAGATATTAAATAGATTATGGCTAGACATTAAATACCCATAAAAATAGATAGATAATTAATAAGACAGCTAATAATTGTATAAAATAAAATTAAGTCTAAATATGTAAAATTACAGTAATTAAATAATATAAAATGTAAAGAATGCATAAATTCAGAATTAAAACAACACAAAGTATTCAATTGGGCTATAATTGTAAAATTACTGTAATTAAAATTAAATGAGACCCAATTGGCTAATTTGTGAAATAGTTGAATCCTAATGGACAAAAAAAAATGATTAAAAATAGCATACTGAGCTGGGACACATTGAAATTATTTATAACATAATTTATGGATAATTATTTAAATATGAAATATTAAACAAACATGAAGATAATTTAATAAAAATATAGAGAAATAAGGAAAAATACTCCTTATTACAAAGAGTAATTTTGAAAGCATATATGTAAATTTGAAAATAATTTGAGGAAAAATTTGGTATCAACACCGTACGCCTCGGCATTTCTTATATATATATTATCCTCATGGAATCCTGCGTAATATTTGGTAAGAAACTAGTGTATCTGAGGGTTCTTCGGGTTATTCCCCTGATTTTAATTATGAAAATCTCTTTGATGGAATCCGTTATATATATATATATATATACACACACACACACACACACACACGCTCTGGTTACAGAGGGAACTTGCTAGTTGAGATCTGAGTAAATTGTAAAGAGGGGAATTGTACCACGTATTTTATACTTATTTGTTTCATATATTTACTCTGTCTCATATTTATTCATTTCTTTATTGTACCTAATATTATTGGACCAGTCATTACTTTTTCGAGGTTCGACTGAATACTTACTGGGTATGCATTATTTTCGTACTCATAATACACTTGTTGTACATTTTGTTGTACAGCCACATGTATTTCATGTAGCCTAGTGGGCGCGGCGGCATGGTTGACACAGAGACTTAGGTGAGCTGCATCTTAGGAGCCGATCCGCAGCCAGCAGAGTCTCCTTCAAAGTATTTGTATTTCTTTTCTGTCCAATTTGTATTCCAGACAGTTATTATATTTTATTTTATTTTCTAGAAATTGCTCATGCACTTGTGACACCGGTTCTGGGATGATATTGGGATATTCAGTATTGAAATTGAAAACATTTTTATTTATTCTGTAAAGGTTATCTTTTACTAGTTACATTGAAAGAAATTACGATTTTAAAAATATTAAAAACGAGAATTTAAGTAACTATTTAGTGTTGGCTAGCCTGACAGTGGTGTCCGGCGCCACCACGACCTTTAATGAATTTTGGGTCGTGATATTATATATGGGGCCAACCCAATCAAAAAAATATTTCAAACACCCTCCTGATCAAAAAGGGTGTATTGAATACAAATTCTTCCTCTTTTTCCTCGTACAATTTTGATTGCGTCGTATCATATCGTTTGAGTCAAAATTAAAAAGTATGTTTTATAATTACATCGGTTTTCATCCTAAATTTGATTCCTAAGTAGCAATTTTCCTAATGCAATGAAATATGGCCCAATGAATCCTCCAATTTAGTTAGCCTAAAGATTCCTACCAGTGAAAAAATAACCTATTTTTGGCCACACTATCTGGTTTGGTTTGAATTGTCAAAATTAATGGTGTTAGTTTAATTATATTTATTATTTCGGTTATCAAAATTGTATTGATAAATACAATTTTTGAATTCCCATATAGATATTAAATCCTATTAAGAAAACTATTCACATACCAACCCTTTTTCGAATTGAAGACTATTCGCATTCCAACCATATAGTTCGGGTTTGTAGTTAGGGTAGTAGAATAATGTATTGTCTCTTTCCTATTAGTATTTTAAAATGATACAAAAAAAATACACTTATAACAAAAAGAAAACAGACAAGAGCCGGATGAAGCTAGAAATTTGATATCATTCATAGTTATAGAAAATAAAAGTACACATTCTATAACTTGATGAAAGTAAAAGTAAAAGCTAGCAAAAGGGAAAAAATAACACAAACAAAACCTAAAAACTAATTAATTTCAACGGGATCTCCAGGAGTTCCTTGTCCTTCCACTTGCACTTGGAAGACAACAAACAACTGTGCAATTTCAACTAACTCAAATTTAATGAAACAACCCCGCTTGATATCATTCTTCATCACAAAAATTTTCCAGCCGACCAATGTTCATTCCTACAAATCACTCTTTTCCACCATATTGAAGAACCGCGGTGCTATGTGCTTCAGGAATGTGCTCGTAGAATCGTTTTGGAATATGATGCAAACAGAAGAAAAAATCATTTGTGTGAGAATCCGTTTTTCCAAAACCAAATCTAAACACATATATTTCGTTTTTCTTAACAAATATTCCCAATCTGTTTGTTTGAAACTTAGTTTTTTTTCAAAACTAAATGGAAACATAACCCTATGTCACGAACTAAATTCTCAACCTTAGAGATCCTGATGGCGCCTAATACCACACTTGCTAGGAAAACGAATGTTAGAATTCGATTAACTATTTTCCTTTGATTTTTCACGTAAACACAACAGAACAAATTTAAAGTAAATTAAATCTAATTATTTCCAGCGATTAACCTCATAAATAAAATGTTGAACAATTTAAAAAACCAAGCCATGAACTAATTATATAAAAAAAGTCTCTAAGACTACCCCAGGGTCTGGTGTCACAATTCACGAACTTCTAAGATTTACTATAAATAATAGGATGAAAGAATAATATAGTTGTTTTGAAAAAAATATAGAACAGTCATTATTAACTAAGAGAAGATTCCAGGGATCTGCAAACGCCGGCAGATATACCTCGTATCTCTGAATGGTAGATGTCCTCTATTAAAAATCTCTAACACTGGCCGGTATGTAGATTTTCACAAAAGAGTGCAGTGTGTAGTATCAGTACAACCGACTCCATGTACTGAGTAAGTGCCGAGCCTAACCTCGGCGAAGTAGTGACGAGGCTAAGGCTGGAAATAATAACTTAACCTGCAATATTATATAATAACGCAATAAAATAATTCTACACAAAGAAGAAAGATAAACTGCAACATTAAATAAAATAACTCAATCGCCTGTTCTAGGCCTCAGCTGTAACCAAGATCTCAAACAAATCTCCAAAATTTCCAAACGTCACATTAAAATAACTGTATGTGTTGAATATGAGAAATAGTAGAGTAAAACAATAGATTTTCCAAATCTTTATGTTTAAAAATCAGTAAAACATAAATGTCCTCCCTTATCACTTTCTTGTTGCGGCGTGCAACCCGATCCCACTTGTCCACCCTTATCACTATCATTTATTTCACATGTCCACCCTTATCACTATCTTGTTGTCCATCCTTATTACTATCAATTTATCTATTTATTAAAAACTTTCACAATTCAGACCAAGCCTTTCACAACACTTTTATCTCAACAAATATAACAATTAATACGAATTCATAAGACAACAAAGTACTAAATAATTATGATTTATTTAGGAAACAAATAATGACAAGTAGCAATTAATTGTGAAAGTTAAGGAGGAAATATCACGAGATAAAAATAACGAGGTAAAGCAACAAATTAAATATCAACTAAAAACAATAGAAATAGTAACGCAAGGACAAGAGCACGATATCACCCTTCGTGCTTTTACTCACATCCTCACCAAATAATAAATAGAATCGGCACGACATCACCCTTCGTGCTTTTACACGGTTCCTCACCCAAACAAATCAATAACAGCAATTCGGCAAGGAAAAATCAACAATATAAACAATAATAAAACCATAACGTCCTGGCAAGGGAGCCAACAGTAGAATCACATCCCGGTAAGGGATACAGCAATAACCTATCTCACTTAATTACATAACTTCACGTAATAATTCTTAACTTGTACCAAAACTCAACAATGATCAATGCCAAGGAAATAACATCAACATGGATAATTATCAAATTTAACCCAAGCAAAGCTTAATGAAAATTCACATAAATCATAATATTCGACTCACGGACATGCTTGACACCAGCGTATAGATACTCGCCACCACACCTATACGTTGAACATAACACTAACACAACAAATAAGACACAATACCTATTCCCTCAAGCTAAGTTTAGACCAAACACTTACCTCGCTTTGCAATTTCAATCAATTACTCGACCACGGCTTTTCCTTTTGAGTTCGTTTCCAAAAGCTTCAAATCTATTCACAAACAATTCGAAATACTCAACACGGATAGTAGAGATGAATTCCATAAGAATTTACTAATTTTCCGGATAAAAATCCGAAATTCATTTTAATATTAAGCAGTGGGACCCACATTTCGAATCCCAGAAAAACTTACGAAATCCGAACACCTATTCCGATACGATTTCAACCACACAAAAATTATCGAATTCCGATGCCAAATGGACCTTCAAATCCTATACTTTTTTTTTTTTTGAAAGATTTACAAAAACCCCAATTTATTTCATCCAAATCCGAAATAAATGATGAATCTTGACATAGATTTATGAAATGTAATCACTTTCGGATATAGGACACTTACCCAAGTTGAAATCGTAAAAAACCTCTTTGAAATCACCCAAATTCGTGCTTGATTGACTAAAGATGGGAGAAAATTCTGATTTTTCGGTTTATACACTGTCCAGGGGTATTATAGGTCGTTCACGAGCGTGGCCTCGCTCCAGTTACGCTTCAGCCACGCTAACAAGGAAGAAACATCTCAAATAAATGTGGCCGCTACTGTGCGTGCATATGACACAGGTCCAGTAAAATCGTCATAACTTTGGGTATACACCTCAAAATGACAAACGGTCTGATGCGTTGGAAACTACACTCAAAGTGATTTAATTTGATAGGTTTTCCATCACATAAATCCTTATATATATACATATATATATATATATATATATATATATATGTAGATATGCTCGTCCAAAGGGAGGTCTTGTGCGTCCACATTTGGAATTTTAGTCCATCGTGTAATTTTTCAACTTGGCTTAAACCTAGGCCTCCCCTTAGACCTTAAATCACTTATAATATGCCTCTTACACTTACTACCATATCTTATTCGTATCCATCATGTTAATAGACCTCGGATAAGAAGTAGAGTCGACCCCCAAACACTTAGCATGACTTAACTCTTTTCTCACACATCTCTAACTCCCACATTTTGACTAACTCCCAAATTTTCTGAAACTTTCGCCAGAGTTTCTTTTGTAACTAGAACTATCCACCTGTCAGAAGAATCCTAGAACAAATCCTAACAACACATAAAAAATCCAATCAACGTAACACCACATGAAAATAATACTAACAGTGACCTCATAAGCGATATGTTACTAGAAAAAGGAACGTCATTCACATCAACTATTCAGGTGATACTTAACTCATATCAGGTAAGTTCTCGATATTTCCATAGATCACATAAATAATTGTTTAAATTAAAGATGACTTTTTTGGGTCATCACATTCTCCACCTCTAAAACAAACGTTCTTCCTCGAATGGAATTAGAAAAGTACTTGAGTTAGTGAAAAGATGTGGATTTTTTCTCCTCATGTCCGGCTCGGACTCCCAGGAAGCTAGCTCAATCGGCTGACCTCTCTATTGTACCCGAACTAAAGGTAACTCTTAGACCTCAATTGTCGAACTTGTCAGGCTAGAATAGCTACCGCCTCCTCCTCATAAGTCAAATCAGTATTCAACTGGACAAAGCTGAAATCTAATACATGAGGCGGATCACCATGGTATTTCCGGAGCATGGATACATGGAATACCGGATGAGCTGCTGATAAGCTAGGTGGTAGTGTAAGCTTGTAGGCTACTTCACCTACCTTCTCAAGAATTTCAAAGGGCCCGACATACCTAGGGCTTAACTTGCCCTTCTTCCCGAATCTCATTAAACCTTTCATAGGTGAAACTCGGAGCAATACTCTTTCTCTAGTCATGAATGCAACATCACGAACCTTACGATCGACATAACTCTTTTTCCTAGACTGAGCTGCACGAAGTCTCTCCTGAATAATCTTGACCTTATTAAACGCCTCCCCAACTAAGTCTGTACCCGGTTACCGAGCCTCTCCCAGCTCAAACCATCGAACTGGCGATATGCACCGTCTACCATATAATGCCTCATAAGGAGCCAACTGAATGCTAGAATGATAGCTATTATTATAAGCCAACTCCGCTAACGGCAAGAACTGATTCCAAGAAACTCCAAAATCAATAACACCAGCGCGGATCATATCCTCCAAAATCCGAATGGTACGCTCGGACTGCCCATACTCACCGCCTTTCTACTCAGTGTATCGGCCACCACGTTGGCCTTCCCAGGATAATGTAGTATAGTGAGATCATAATCTGTCAGTAACTCTAACCATCTCCGCTGACTCAAATTTAGATCCATTTGCTTGAATAAGTACTGCAGACTGCGATGGTCAGTGAAAACCTCACACGGCACGCCATAGAGATAGTGCCTCAAAATTTTCAATGCATGAACAATGGCTGCCAACTCTAAGTCATGAACATGATAATTCTTCTCATGGACTTTCCGCTGCCGAGACGCATATGCAATCACCCTGTCATCCTGCATCAATACTGCTCCAAGTCCAACTCGAGCAGAATTACAATACACCGTGAAACAACCCGAACCTGATGGTAACACAAACACCAGTGCTGAAGTCAAGGCTGTCTTGAGCTTCTGAAAGCTCACCTCACACTCATCTGACCATTTAAACGGAGCACCTTTATGAGTCAATTTAGTCATTGGGGTTGCAATGGATGATAACCCTTCCACAAAACAACAGTAGTAACCTGCCAAACCCAAGAAACTCCTGATCTCCGTGGCTGAAGTGGGTCTAGGCCAGTTCTTGACTGCCTCTATTTTCTTAGTAGTTGTTCATAGCCAATTACAGAATTATCAAATAGTTTCGTGTTAACAATAATCTCCTTCCAAACCTCCATAATACTAATAACGAGATACGATGCTTGAAGACCTCGTAATTATTAGTGTGCCTCATTTAACGCCACATGGAGGCCACCTACCTCGTTGGTTAAAGCTCAATAGTATAACACGGATTCGGAAAATTATGCACAGAAAATTTTATACAAGAAATGTTTTTTTAAAATAAACCTAACATGCATGACTCCCTACTAGTACTATAGTAAAAAATTTTAATTTCACAAAGGAAAATTTAAACACAAGAATTTTCATCACCAGGATCTCGTACTTATATAACTTCCACCGCGGCTCGTAGCTCGATTTAAACCTCTCAAATCATATTAAAATTCGAGGATCTCGTCCTCAATTCTGAATCACAAGTAACATGCATATCGTTCCAAATGAAACATTCCAATTTCTTCTTTTAAATATATTCCGTTAAACAAAATTACAACACATAACGATAGACATAGCTATCTCCATAGAATTTCTCAATAAAAGTATTCACATAAGTATATTTCAGAGTTACGAAGCTCACCCATAAGTGGACAATATTAGGACACTTCTAGATACTCATAACCGAATCGAGTTAAGGAAATTGCAACTTCATAATAACTAGAGATTCTACTTGTAATGATACTATCTGGTGTAGCGACCTCAGTCATACCATAGAAAATATATCAACAGGCTGGTTCTCCACCTCTAGGAGTCTGACCTCCACCCCTAACTACCTGACCCCTACCCATTGCTAGCTTGGCAGGTGGTACTAGAGCTGGTGCCGGAACTATAGCACGAGAACCCTGATGCTGAATCTGATTACCTGCATATTTCGGACAAGTTCTCTGAATATGCCCATATTCACCACACTTAAAACATCCCTCCTGATACGTAAACTGACCAGGATGAACCGGCTGACCACGATACATGCTCTGCAGAGGAGGTTCTGTAATAGGAGCTGAAGGAGCACTGTAGACTGGTAGGGAAGAAGGAGAAAGATAAGAACCACGACCACCTGAAGCACCACGTGAAGCCTGTAGTGCTGAATGAAATGGCTTGGAAGACTACCCCAGAGTCTGGTGTCACCATTCATGAACTTCTAACATTTACTACAAATAATGGGCTGAAAGAATAATATAGTTGTTTTGAAAAAACATATAGAGCAGTCCTTATGAACTAAGAGAAGACTCCAAGGATCTGCGAACGCCGGTAGATATACCTCGTGTCTCTGAATGGTAGATGTCCGCAATTAAAAATCTCTAACACTATCCGGTTACTGGATCTGCACAAAAGAGTGCATTGTGTAGTATCAGTACAACCGACCCCATGTGTTGAGTAAGTGCCGTGCCTAACCTCAGCGAAGTAGTGACTAGGCTAAGGCGCGTAATTATAACTTAACCAAGAAACATTATATAATAACGCAATATAATAATTCTACACAAATAAGAAAGATAAACTACAACATTAAATAAAATAACTCAGTCGCCTATTCCAGGCCTCAACTGTAACCAAGATCTCACAAAAATCTCCAAAATTTCCAAACTTCACATTAAAATAACTGTATGTGTAGAACATGAGAAACAGTAGAGTAGAACAGTAGATTTTCCAAATCTTATGTTTATAAATCAGTAAAACATTAATGTCCTCCCTTATCACTTTCTTGTCGCGGCGTGCAACCCGATCCCACCTGTCCACCCTTATCACTATCATTTATTTCACCTGTCCACCCTATCACTATCATTTATTTCACATGTCCACCCTTATCACTGTCATTTATTCATCTGTCCACCCTTATCACTCTCTTGTTGTCCCCCCTTATCACTATCAATTTATTTATTTATTAAAAAATTTAAAAATTCAGGCCAAGCCTTTTACAACACTTTTATCTCAACAAATGTAACAATTAACACGAATTCATAAGACACAAAGTACACAATAATTACGATTCATTTAGGAAACAAATAATTACAAGTAGCAATTAATTGTGAAAGTTAAGGAGGAAATATCACGATATAAAAATAAGGAGGTAAAGCAACAAATTAAATATCAACTTAAAACAATAGAAATATTAACGCAAGGACAAGTGCACGGCATCACCCATCGTGCTTTTACTCTCATCCTCACCAAATAATAAATAGAATCGGCACGGTATCACCCTTCGTGCTTTTACACTCTTCCTCACCCAAACAAATCAATAACAGGAATCCGCAAGGAAAAATCAACAATATAACCAATAATAAAACCATAACATCCCGGCAAGGGAGCCAACAGTAGAATCAATATCATCCCGGCAAGGGATATAACTATAACCAATCCCACTTAGTTACTTAACTTCGCGTAATAATTCCTAACTTGTATCAATATTCAACAATGATCAATACCAAGGAAATACCATCAACAAGGATAATTATCAAATTTAACCCAAGCAAAGCTTAATGAAAATTCACATAAATCACAATATTCGACTTACAAGCATGCTTGACACCAGTGTATCCATACTCGTCACCACACCTATATGTTGCACATAACACTAACGCGTAGCAAATAAGACAAAATACATATTCCCTTAAGCTAAGGTTAGACCAAACACTTACCTCGCTTTGCAATTTGAATCAATTACTCGACCACAACTTTTCCTTTTGAGTTTATCTCCAAAAGCTTCAAATCTATTCACAAACAATTCGAAATACTCAACACGGATAGTAGGGATGATTTCCATAAGAATTTACTAATTTTCCGGATAAAAATCCAAAATTCATTTTAATATTCAGCACTGGGACCCACATTACGAATCCCGTAAAAACTTACAAAAATCGAACACCCATTCCGATACGAGTTAAACCATAAAAAATGATCGTATTCCGATGTCAAATGGACCTTCAAATCCTAAGTTTTCATTTTTGGAAATATTTACAAAAACCCCCAATTTCTTTCATCAAAATCCGAAATAAATGATGACATAGATTTATGAAATGTAATCACTTTCTGATATAGGACACTTACCCAAGTCGAAATAGTGAAAACCCCCTTTGAAATCGCCCAAATCCGAGCTTGATCGACTAAAAATGGGAGAAAGTTCGGATTTTTTGGTATATACACTGTCCAGGGGTATTATAGGTCATTCACGGGCGTGGCCGCGCTTCGGTCACGCTAACATGGCAGAAACAACTCAAATAAGCGCGCATATGAGACAGGTCCAGTAAAATCGTCATAACTTTCGGTATACACCTCAAAATGACAAAGAGTCTGATGCATTGGAAACTAGACTCAAAGAGATTTAATTTGATAGGTTTTCCATAACATAAATCCTTATATATATGTAGATATGCTCGTCCAAAGTTATGTCTTCTGCGTACATATTTGGAATTTTAGTCCATCGTGTAATGTTTCAACTTGGCTTAAACTAGGCCTGCCCTTAGACCTCAAATCACTTATAATATGCCTCTTACACTTACTACCATATCCTATTCGTATCCATAATGTTAATAGCCCTCAGATAAGGAGTAGAGTCGACCCCCAAACACTTAGCATAACTTATTTCTTTTCTCACACATCTCTAACTCCCAAATTTTCCAAATATTTCGCGAGATTTTCCTTTGTAACTAGGCCTATCCACCTATTAGAAGAATCCCAGAACCAATCCTAACAACACATACACAATCAAATCAACGTTACACCACATGAAAATAATACTAACAGTGACCTTATAAGCGATATGTTACTACAAAAAGGAACGTTCACATCAACTATTCAGGTGATACTTAACTCATATCATGTAAGTTCTCGACATTTTCATAGATCACATAAATAATTGTTTAAATTAAAGATGACATTTTAGGGTCATCACATTCTTCACCTCTAAAAAAACGTTCGATATCAAACGAAATTAGAAAAGTACTTGAGCTGGTGAAACGATGTGGATTTTTGCTCCTCATGTCCGACTCGGACTCCCATAAGTTGGCTCAATCGGCTGACCTCTCCATTGTACCCGAACTGAAAGGTAACTCTTAGACCTCAATTGTCAAACTTGTTGGGCTAGAATAGCTACTGGCTCCTCCTCATAAGTCAAATCAGTATTCAACTGGACTGAGCTGAAATCTAATACATGAGGCGGATCACCATGGTATTTCCGGAGCATGGATACATGGAATCCCGGATGAACTGCTGATAAGCTAGGTGGTAGTGCAAGCTTGTAGGCTACTTCACCCACCTTCTCAAGAATTTCAAAGGGTCCGACATCCTTAGCGCTTAACTTTCCCTTGTTCCCGAATCTCATTAAACCTTTCATAGGTGAAACCCGGAGCAATACTATTTCTCTATTCATGAATGCAACATCACGAACCTTACGGTCGACATCTCTTTTGCCTAGACTGAGCTGCACGAAGTCTCTCCTGAATAATCTTGACCTTATCTAAGGCCTCCTGAACTAAGTATGTATTCGGTAACGAGCCTCTCCCGGTTCAAACCATCCAAGTAACAATCTGCACCGTTTACCATATAATGCCTCATAAGTAGCCATCTGAATGCTCGACTAATAGCTACTATTATAAGCCAACTCTGCTGACGGCAAGAACTGGTTTGCTATTATTATAAGCCAACTCTGCTAACGACAAGAACTGATTCCAAGAACCTCCAAAATCAATAACACCAGTGCGGAGCATATCCTCTAAAATATGAATGGTACGCTCGGACTGCCCATACTCACCGCCTTTCCACTCAATGCATCGGCCACCACGTTGGCCTTCCCTGGATGATGTAGTATAGTGAGATCATAATCCTTCAGTAACTCTAACCATCTCCGCTTCCTCAAATTTAGATCATGTTTCTTGAGTAAGTACTGGAGACTGCGATGGTGAGTGAAAACCTCACACGGCACGCCATAGAGGTAGTGCCAAAAAATTTTCAATGCATGAACAATGGCTGCCCACTCTAATTCATGAACATGATAATTCTTCTTCATAGACTTTCCGCTGCTGATACGCATAAGCAATCACCCTATCATCCTGCATCAATACTGCTCCAATTCCAACTCGGGAAGCATTACAATATACCATGAAAGAACCCGAAACTAATGGTAACACCAACACCAGTGTTGAAGTCAAGGTTGTCTTGAGCTTCTGAAAGCTCGCCTACCACACATCTGACCATTTAAATGGGGTACCTTTCTGAGTCAATTTAGTCATTGGGGATGCGATGGATGAGAACCTCTCCACAAAACAACATTAGTAACTCGCCAAACCCAAGAAACTCCTGATCTCCGTGGCTGAAGTGTGTCTAGGCCAGTTCTTGACTGCCTCTATTTTCTTAATAGTTGTTCATAGCCAATTACAGAATTATCAAATAGCATCACGTTAACAATAATCTCCTTCCAAACCTCCATAATACTGATAATGAGTTACGATGCGTAAATGCCTCGTAATTAATAGCATGTCTCATTTAACGCCACATGAAGACCACCTACCTCGTAGGTTAAAGCTCAATAATATAACACGGATTCGGTAAATTATGCACAGAAAATTTTATACAAGAAATATTTTTTCTTAAAATAAACCTCAATTGCATGACTCCCTACTAGTACTATAGTGAAAAAATTTAATTTCACAAAGAAAAATTTAAACACAAGAATTTTCATCACCAGGATCTCGTCCTTATATAACTTCCACCGCGGCTCGTAGCCCGATAAACCTCTCAAATCATATAATAATGCGAGGATCTTGTCCTCAATTCTGAATCACAAGTAATATGCTTATCGTGCCAATCGAAACATTCCATTTTCTTCTTTTAAATATTTTCTGTTAAACAAAATTACAACACATAATGATAGACATAGCTATCTCCATAGAATTTCTCAATAAAAGTATTCACATAAGTAGATTTCAGAGTTACGAAGCTGACCCATAAGTGGAGCATATTAGGAATTTCCTAGATACTCGTAACCGAATCAAGTTAAGGAAATTGTCACTTCATAATAACTAGAGATTGTACTTGTAATGATACCATCAAGTGTAGTAACCTCGGCCATACCATAGAAAATATATCAACAGGTTTGGTCTCCACCTCTAAGAGTCTAACCTCCACCCCTAACTACCTGACCCCTACCCCTTGCTGGCTGGGCAAGTGGTACTGGAGCTGGTGTCGGAACTATAGCACGAGAACCCTGATGCAAAAGCTGATTACCTGCATATTTCGGGAAAGTTCTCTGAATATGCCCATATTCACCACACTCAAAACATCCCTCCTGATATGTAAACTGACCCGGACGAACCGAATGACCACGATACACGCTATACAGAGGAGGTGATTTAATAGGAGCTGAAGGAGCACTGTAGATTGGCTGGCCAGAAGGAGGCAGATAAGAACCACGACCACCCGAAGTACCACGTGAAGACTGTAGTGCTGAATGAAATAGCCTGGAAGAATGGCCTCTGCTAAATAAAGTCCTACCTCCAGATGAGGCACCACTGAAACCACCAGAATGGCGAGGCCTCTGGTCAGACACCTGAGCTCCCATCCCGAGAACCGACTCAACCATCCTAGCTACATTAGCTGCATATTGAAAAGAAATCTCTGTCTCTGTCTCCTTGGCCATCTGCAACCTGATGGGCTGGGCAAGGCCCTCAATAAACTGTCTGAACCTCTCTCACTCTCTCTGTGAGCAACAAGAGAATAAAATGTCTAGCTAAATCCACGAAACGAATCGCATACTGGGTCACGGTCATGCTGCCCTGCAGAAATGGTTCAAACTCACGACGTTTCTCCTCTCGAGTGGTAACAGGCAAAAAATTTTCCATAAAGAGATGAGAAAATTGATCCCAAGTAGAGGTAGGCGACCCAACGAGTCTAGTCAACAGGTAATCCCTCCACCATTTCTTGGCGGAACTAGTCATCTGAAAAGCAGCAAAATCGACCCCATTGGTCTCCAAAATACCCATATTACGCAATACCTTATGACAACTATCATGATATTCCTGAGGGTCCTCTGAAGTGGCACCACTGAAGTGGAAAGGGAATAGCTTGGTAAACATGTCCAGTCTGCACAAAGCATCTGAAGTCATGGTTGCCCCACCAACAGGCGGCACTGCTGCAACTGGCTGAATTACCCCAACTGGATTGGCTGTTGGGGTCTGAACCTGAGGAGTAGTCTTAACCGGAGTGTGGGTAGCAGGAGTCTAGACCCCTCCTCTAGTCTGAGATACTGTTGTTGCAACAGGGAATGTGCCAGTCTGGCCACACACTCCATAATTCCCACTAAACGGACCAACACGTCCTGAAGTACCGCGGTAGCAATAAACCCCTCTGTGATCTGAGCTTGTCCCGCTGGAATGGTCTAAGATAGAACCCCCTCATTAATCTCGACCTGAGGTTCCATAGCTGGGGCTTCTGCCTGAGCTATGGGCTGATCCTGCCCCTGCCTCGGCCTTTGCCCCTAGTAGGAGCTGCTGTTGTTAGAGGACCGGAATGTTGGTCAGCAGAAGAGGAAGCACGTGTTCTCGCCATCTGCGAGAGAATAGAAGAATCCAATCAGTATTTGAGATAACAAGAATCGCACGATAGAGTAGAATAGAAGTGAAATTGTTCCAAACTTCATAGCCTCTGAGAGATAAGTACAGACATCTCTGAATGGATCCTTCAGACTCTACCAAGTTTGTTCATGAATTGTGATACCTAAGCAACCTAGTGCTGTGATACCAACTTCTCACGACCCAGATTCCCAACCGTAGGGATTGTAATGGCGCCTAACACCACACTTGCTAGGCAAGCCAATGTAAGAATTCGATTAACTATTTTCCTTTGATTTTTCACTTAAACACAATAGAACAAATTTAAAGTAAACTAAATCTAATAATTTCCATCATTTAACCTCATAAATAAAATTTTGAACAATTTGATAAGCTGAGTCACGAACTAATTATATAAAAAAATCTCAAAAACTACCCCAAGGTCTGATGTCACAATTCACGAACTTCTATGATTTACTATAAATAATGGGTTGAAAGAATAATATAGTTGTTTTGTAAAAAACATAGAACAATCTTTATGAACTAAGAGAAGACTTCAGGGATCTGCGAACGCCGGCATATATACCTCGTGTCTTCGAATGTTAAATATCCGCTATTAAACATCTCTAACACTGGCTGGTACCTGGATCTGCAAAAAAGAGTGCAGTGTATAGTATCAGTACAACCGACCCCATGTACTGAGTAAGTGCCGAGCCTAACCTCGGCGAAGTAGTGACTAGGCTAAGGCGGGCAATTATAACTTAACATGCAACATTATGTAACAACGCAATATAATAATTCTACACAAATAAGAAAGATAAACTGCAACATTAAATAAAATAACTCAGTCGCTTATTCCAGGCCTCAGTTGTAACCAAGATCTCACACAAATCTCCAAAATTTCCAAACTTCACATTAAAATAACCGTATGTGTAGAATATGAGAAAGAGTAGAGTAAAACAGTAGATTTTTAAAATCTTATGTTTAAATATCAGTAAAACGTAAATGTCCTCCCTTATCACTTTCTTGTTGCGGCGTGCAACTCGATCCCACCTGTCCACCATTATAACTATCATTTATTTCACCTGTCCACCCTTATCACTATCATTTATTTTACCTGTCCACCCTTATCACTATCATTTATTTCACCTGTCCACCCTTATCACTATCTTGTTGTCCCCCCTTATCACTATGAATTTATTTATTTATTAAAAACTTTCACAATTTAGGCCAAGCCTTTCACAACACTTTTATCTCAACAAATGTAAAAATTAATACGAGTTCATAAGACAACAAAGTACACAATAATTACGATTCATTTAGGAAACAAATAATTACAAGTAGCAATTAATTGTAAAAGTTAAGGAGGAAATATCACGAGATAAAAATAACGAGGTAAAGCAACAAATTAAATATCAACTTAAAACAATAGAAATAGTAACGCAAGGACAAATGCACGGCATCACCCTTCGTGCTTTTACTCTCATTGTTGGTCGAAATCCCAATGCACACGCAAGTGTACGTGGTCGACAAGTAATATAGGAT
>ML312489.1:0-10332 GCA_005239505.1 Nicotiana paniculata
CGAATTTAATTCTAAAAGTAACTCAAAGTATGTGTTCACGCAACTTCAATCAAACTTCTTTTTTTTAAAGAAATAAATAAATAAATAAACAAAGCGTTATTAATTATGGACACGTTCGCGTGACATGATTTTTGACGTGCCAAAGGAAAAGAGTATACGTACGCGCAACTCAATTCTTTAATTATGAACAATCAAGTAATTAAAAGTAGTTTAAAGGTAAACGCACAGAGGCCCTAAAGATGAGTAGTTAAACAATTTAAGCCAAGTAATAATCACTAAGCGACCGTGCTAGAACCACGGAACCCGGGATTGCCTAACACCTTCTCCCGGGTTAACAGAATTCCTTATCTAGAATTTCTGGTTCGCAGACTTNCACACACACGTCCGTGCATTCCTTTATTTTATAGTCATTCCCCATTCATGTAGGAGATTGTTGGTCTTAAAGCTTAGTGTAGCTTAATTTTATTCTTAGTCTAGCTTAATTTTAAGCTTGGTGTAGCTTAAAGAGAGTGAATGGAAAATGGTGGGAAAAGAAATGGAGGGAAGTGAAGTTTTTGAATTAGTGCACTTTATCCCTCATTGAAAGAAGGAAAGAAAATCTATGTGTATATATAGAGAAGCTCTTCTTCTAGCTCTTAAAGAGTTGAGAAGAAGGCAAGCCTCGCGTTGTCATCGTCATCGCTCTCTCGGCTCGGCTTTTGCTTCGGCTTTTGCTTCGGCTTCGGCTTCAGATTTGGATTTGGATTTGGTCAAAGATCAATTTATTGATTAATCTTGTTGGACAAAATTCTTTTCAAATTATTTAGTTAATTAATTTAATTAATTAATGGAAAAGTTTCAAATTCTGAATGACCCGCGGCCCGGTCCGGTCCGACCCGTTTTATTTTCCGGATTATTTTAAATCCGTTTTTAAATTTCCCGCAATATTCATACCTGTTCAAAACAGCTATGGCTGTTCTGAAAGGATTCACACCTGTTCCAACAGCTATGGTTGTTCTGAAAAGTTGCAAAACCTTTTCAGAAACAGTACGAAATTGGCTATAAATATACCTTGAATCCCAGAATTTTTACTTACTAAATTTTCTAATCTTCTTCTTCTGCACAAAATATTCCAGTGTGTTTTACAGCCTTCGAGTGGTTCGTTGTTCACCGGCGTTTTTGGTACCAACACTCTGGTGAGTTAAATCGTTCTATCCTGGAAGGATATATTCCAAAACCTCGGGTACTTGAGGGGAATAATTTCCTTAAGGAAACATTGTATATTTAGTGGGCTCGATTTTTTCCTACACTGTTTTCAGAATTCATTTTTGACGTTCTTATTCTACTAACTTTCTGTTTCTGTATTTTTCAGAAAGTTTAGTGTTTTTAGTTTATTTTACAGCAATACAGATTACTAACAGTTCTTTTCAGTAGCATATACAATATTCATAAGGTAGGTGGAGAAATGCCTTAGAGATACAATGACATTCCCATGCCCAGACATGTGTATGAACTTCCAGCATATTATGCTGGAACTTCACCACACGGAAAGTTTCAGCATAATATACTGGAGTTTGGAGCACCTTGTATGAACTTCCAGCATATTATGCTAGCCCAATATAATATGCTGGAACTCCAGTATATTATGATAGAGTTCCAATATATTTGTACTGGAACTCCAGTATGATGGAAGTTCACATGTAAATTATTCGAACTCCAGTATAGTATGCTGGAATATTTTTCAGATTTTTAACAGTGTTTTCCTTCAGATTTATCTTTACATGAAAAGTGGCTAAATTTCGATTACTTTTGAAACTGTGGCTATTTTTCAATTATCACTTGTAAATCTGGCTATTTTTTAATTTCATCCAGTATATCGCCAAAAGTTGACAAATAATGTTGAGAAGGGGTGAAGTACACAAATAGCCCTCAAGGTGGATGGTCTTGAATTTTTGTTTCTGCTTGTCCCATGGATAAATTTTAAAGTTTAATAAGTGTTGCACATTGCTTGTCCAATGGGAAATATTTTTAACTTTTTATCTTAAAATTATGTGCATGGAACAAGTAGGGGTCAAAAGTTAAAGACCTCTCCAAAAACTGTTATATTTTCGCAATTTTTGGGTTGAGAAGTGGTATTCTCCAAAGTTACACTATTGGGCCTAAATCGATTTTCCTTGTGGAAGGCCCGAGAGTACAACCTTTGGGAGGATTTGCAGTCGTATCCTATGTTTGTGACACCTTTTAACCTGTACCTTATTTTTTACAATTATTGATTTGGTAGTCAGCTGACAAAAAATCATAATAATATGACAATTACACCCTTGACAAATCGCGAGATCTGCAACCTCATTCGTGAAAAAAGATTTCCTCATCTCCTCTCAGCAGTTTTATCAAAAAACAGAAACTTGTCTAGATTCATCTTCAGAATCACACTTGGATGAAATTGTTTCACCTTTAAGTTAAAAGTCCATGCTAATGCAACATGAAGTTGTTTTATGTTGAAGCTAAAATTTCATGCTAATGCATGCTGAAGTTATTTATCCTGCAGTCTAAAGGTTTGTCATGAGTTATCTGAAACTTCAGCCTAAACATGCTGAAGTTATTTAGTTCATTTGCTAAAACTTCTGTTTAAACATGTTGAAGTTATTTCGTTCATTTGCGAAAACTTTAGACTAAACATGCTTAAGTTTTTGTCTTGCAGTATGTAATTTTTTAATGAGTTTTTGCTAATGCATGCTGAAGTTATTTAGTTCATTTGCTAAAACTTCAGACTAAACATACTTAAGTAATTTAGTTCATTTGCTAAAACTTCAGACTAAACATGCTTAACTTTTTTAGTTCATTTGCTAAAACTTTAGACTAAACATGCTAAAATTTTTAGTTCATTTGCTAAAACATCAGAATAAACATGCTTAAGTTTTTTAGTTTATTTGCTAAAACTTTATACTAAACATGCTTAAGTTTTTGTCTTGCCGTATGTAATGTTCTAATGAGTTTTTCTAATGTATGTCTATAATGACCCGACCGGTCGTTTCGCATATTAGGACCCCGTTCCCCTAATGAAGTTCTCCATAGTGGCTATTCGTGCCTTATGACTGGCTGGGACGGGTGGTTCGGGATTTGGGAGTGATTAGAGTGCTTTAGGAACACTTGGTTCCTTAAGGTTGGCCTATTTGGCCAAGTTTGACTTCGGTCAACATTTTGAGCAAATGACCTCGGAATCGAGTTATGGCAGCTCCAGTAGTTCCGTATGATTATTTCGGACTTGGGCATATGTTCGGATTGGGTTTCTGATGAACCAGGGGCATTTGGGCGCCCAATATTGAAATAAGAAGTCCCTTAAGTTCATATTTTGGTTTGGGATGTGTTTTTGTGTTATCGAGGTCCGAATGGAATCTCGAGACCGGGAATAGTTCCGTTATGTCATTTATGACTTGTCCGCAAAATTTGAGGTCATTCCGAGTAGTATAGGCATGTTCCTTGCATTGAAGGGAGTTCTAGAATCTTAAGTTCTTAAGTTTGATTCAATTGGGTTTTGGGGTTGAATTCTGAGTTTCATTGTTGTTTTTCACGTTCCGGAAGTTCGATCGAGTCTGTATCATGAATACAGACTTGCCGGTTCTTTTGGGCGGGGTCTTGAGGGGCTCGGGTGAGTTTTGGAACCCCCGGGAGCTAAGTTTGAAAAACCAGATTTTTGTTGTCTGGTTTCCTTCTTCGCGATCGCGGAAGGAGGGTCCCGATCGCAGAGAAAGAATTGGGCTGGGTTGCTGATTTCTCTATGCGACCGCAAATAATTATTCGCGATCGCGGATGGTTGGGCCCTTGGCCTTCGCGATCGCAGCCTCTTTCTCGCGTTTGCATAGAGTTAGGTCAGGGCCAGGTGTAATTTCCCTTCACGATCGCAGGACCTGCTCCGCGTTCGCAGAGGTTTGGCCAGTTGGCCTTCGACTTTGCGATGAGCTTCTCTTCCTGACGATCTCTAGCAGCGCCCTTGAGTTTCTTTTGTCATTTTCCCATCTACTTCATTGAGACTGTGGGATAGTATATATATATCATCCTTGTATATTCAGATAATTGCCCATGACACTCGTGACACTAGTTCCTGGTACACACGTAGCATATTTTGGGTTTTGGATGTATATTTATGTATAAGCTTATCTTTTGACTCAGGTGTCGTATGATTTTATTTATGTCACAGGCTATCATCATGCTAATAATTGTTTAAAATTGGTAAACGTTGGGATAATTAATCAAATAGGAAGGGTAACACTTAGTGTAATTCATGTTGGCTTGCCTAACCCTGCTGTTGGGCGCCATCGTGACCTGAGTTAGGATTTGGGTCATGACAACATGGTATTAGAGCATTAGGTTCACGTAGTCTCACGAGTCACGGGCAGACCCAGTAGAGTCTTGCGTATCGGTACGGAGACGTCTGTACTTATCTTCAGGAGGCTATAGGGTGTTCAGAAACTTCTCTTTGATTCATATTCTTTCGTACAATCGACGATGTACTCAAAGTTGTTCTTCTATTCTCTCACAGATGGTGAGGACGCGTGCATCTGATGTTACTGAGTCGGGGGATGTCGCTGCCCCTGCCGCCTGAGGTGGTAGTCGAGGTAGGGGGAGGGCACCTGCCCGAGGAAGGGGACGAGGGCGTCCTAGAGCTGTATCGGCCATACCACCAGAGGACCCTACTTTTGAGGAGCAGGATGAGATGTCTCCAGTAGCTCCCGCTCCAGCGGACTTTATGATGGCGCGCGGCTTCCGGGAGGTCATGGGTCGTATGTTGAGATTTATGGACACAATGTCCCAGGCAGGCATACTTCCGGTAGATCCTGCCACTTCCCAGGTGGGAGGGGGAGTCCAGACCCCTACCGCTCAGGCCACAGGAGAGGCAGCAACAGCACACCACACTCCGGGTACACCGCCCATGGGTGGGGTTCAGCCTGTAGTAGCAGCGCTAGAGCCCAGGCCAGTTACAAAGGGCGACCAACAGCAGATGCTAGATAGATGGACCCGACTTCGCCCTCCAATATTCGGGGGTGAGCAGGGTGAGGATGCCCAGGACTTCACTGCAGGTGCAGGGATAGACTGCACAACATGAGGATCTTGGAGTTGCATGGGGTCGACTTCACTACATTTCAGCTAGAGGGCAGAGCTCGCCGCTGGTGGCAATCATATCTTCTTAGCAGGCCAGCAGATTCTCCTTCGGTAACCTGGAGTCAGTTTACTCAGTTATTTCTGGACAGGTACATCCCACCTTCTGAGAGGGAGGAGCTTCGGGGTCAGTTTGAGCGGTTGGAGCAAGGGAAGATGTCCGTGACTGATTATGAGGTGAGATTTTCAATGTTATCCCGCCATGCTCTTATGATATTGCCCACTGATGCCGAGAGGGTGCGGCGGTTCGTGGCAAGCTTACATCCAGGTATTCATACCTCTATGGACAGAGATGTAGAGATGGGTACCCCGTACCAGCTTGTAGTCGAGATAGCTCGACGGATTGAGGGATACCGACTGAGGAGCAAGGAGCAGGGTCAGCAGGACAAGAGGGCCAGATTTACAGGTGATTCAGGGGTGCTCCAGCTAGGGGTAGGGGTCAATTCGAAGGCGGTCAGTCCAGTAGGCCTTCATATGCAAAACCTCCACCACCTCCCAGGGGTGTTCCAGTGAGGCCTCAGTTCAGTGCCATGCCAGAGCGCTCCTACCGTCCTCCAGCCATCCATAGTTCACCCGTTGATTTCTCCAGCCGTCAGAGATCCTCCGGTCCCTATTTCAGTGTTGTGTCAGATGATTCTCATCGCCTTCCGGCCATTCGGGAGTCTTACTCTTCAGGACATCCGAATATATCACATATGAGGTGCTTCGAGTGTGGGAACTTAGGCCACATAAGGAGGGATTGTCCCAGGTATCGGGGCAAGGCCATGTAGTAGTGTCACCAGCCTGTGGTTTCAACACCAACAGTTCGATCACCCAGAGGTGGTGGTCAGGTTGGCAGGGGCCGTCCTAGAGGGGGAGGCCAGTCCGGGGGGAGGGGGGTCAGTCAGCTCCAGCTCGTTCTGGGGGAGCTCAGTCTTCAGGTGCTACAACCAGATTCTATGCTTTTCTGGCCAGATCAGAAGCAGTGGCCTTAGACGTCGTGATTACAAGTATCATTTCAGTTTGTGGTAGAGAGGCTTCAGTTTATTTGACCCAGGGTCTACATACTCATATGTTTCAGCGTTATTTGCCCATTTTCTGGATATTCCTCGTGAGTCCTTAGGTTCTCCCTTGCATGTGTCCACTCCTGTGGGCGATTCTATGGTGGTAGACCGGGTCTACCGATCTTGTGTGATTACTATTTGTGAGCTTGAGACCAGAGCCGACTTTTTATTGCTTGACATGGTTGATTTCGAGGTTATTTTGGGCATGCATTGGCTATCTCCTTATCATGTTGTGTTGGATTGCCATGCCAAGACAGTTACCTTAGCCATTCCTGAGTCACTGAGGCTTGAGTGGAAAGGTTCTTCAGTTAGTGCATTCGGCCGAGTCATCTCCTTTATGAAGGCTCGGCATATGTTCGAGAAGGGGTGTTTGTATTACCTTGCTTATGTACGGGACACCACCGCCGATTCTCCTACCATTGATTCAGTGCCTATTGTTCGAGAGTTCCCAGATGTATTTCCTTCAGATCTTCCAGGAATGCCTCCATATCGGAACATTGACTTCTGTATTGATTTGGTCCCAGATACTCAGCCTATTTCCATTCCCCCGTATCGTATGGCTCCTAAGGAGCTAACGGAGCTGAAGGGGCAGCTTGAGGAGTTAGTTCTTAATGGGTTCATCAGGCCGAGTGTGTACCTGGGGTGATCCAGTATTATTTGTGAAGAAGAAGGATGGGTCTATGCGGATGTACATTGATTACCGCAAGTTGAATAAAGTGACAATCAAGAACAAGTATCCTCTGCCACGCATTGATGACTAATTTGATCAGTTGCAGGCTGCTCGTGTGTTCTCTAAGATTGACTTGAGATCGGGTTATCACCAGTTGAAGATTCGGGTTTCAGATGTTCCGAAGACCGCATTTCGCACCAGATATGGCCATTATGAGTTTCTAGTAATGTCCTTTGGCTTGACCAATGCCTCAACAACATTTATGGACTTGATGAATAGGGTGTTCAGGCCGTATATTGACTCCTTCGTCATTGTATTCATTGATGACATCTTGATCTACTCATGGAGCCTGAGTGAGCACGAGTAGCATTTGAGAGTTGTGCTTCAGACCTTGCGAGAGCAGAAGTTATATGCTAAGTTCTCTAAGTGCGAGTTCTGGTTGGAGTCTGTGGCATTTTTGGGGCATGTGGTATCTGGAGAGGGTATCAAGGTTGATGCACAGAAGATTGAGGCAGTTTAGAGTTGGTTGCGTCTTACTTCAGCTTCAGAGATCAGGAGTTTTCTAGGTCTAGCAGGCTACTACCGTTGATTCGTGGAGGGATTCTCTTCTGTTGCAGCTCCATTGACTAGATTGACTCAAAATAATGCCCCGCTTCGGTGGTCCGACGAGTGTGAGGTGAGCTTTCCGAAGCTCAAGTCAGCATTGACCTCAGCATCAGTTCTATCATTGCCTTCCGAGTCTGGGATGTATACTGTGTATTGCGACGCTTCCCGCATCGGGTTGGGATGTGTGTTGATGTAGGATGGTAGAGTTATTGCTTATGCTTCGCGCCAGCTGAAGGTTCATGAAAAGAACTATCATGTGCATGACTTAGAGCTGGCGGCGACTGTTCATGCTTTGAAGATCTAGCGGCACCACTTGTATAGTGTATCTTGTGAGGTCTACACTGACCACCGCAATTTGCAGCATTTGTTTAAGCAGGGGGACCTTAATTTGAGGAAGCGGAGGTGGATCAAGTTGTTGAAGGACTATGATATCACTATTCGGTATCACCCGGGCAAGGCGAATGTAGTAGCAGATGCTTTGAGCAGGAGGGCAGCGAGTATGGGTAGCTTGGCCTACATTGCGGACGAGGAGAGACCTTTTGCCTTGGACATTCAGTCCTTGGCCAACCGCCTGGTGAGATTGGACCTTTCGGAGCCTCGTCGAGTTCTAGCTCATGTGGTTGCTCAGTCTTCATTATTGGGAGAGATTAAGGCTCGACAGTTTGATGATCCATGTCTGGCAGAGCTTCGAGAGACGGTGGTCCAGGGTAGGGCCAAGGAGGTTACCCTTGGCGAGGATGGTGTTCTGAGACTCCAGGGCCGATTGTGTGTTCCTAATGTTGATGGCCTGAGGGAGAGGATTTTAGCAGAGGCACATAGTTCTCGGTATTCAGTTCATCCAGGAGCGATGAAGATGTATCGTGATTTGAAGCAGCATTATTGGTGGAGACGGATGAAGAAGGATATAGTGCAGTATGTAGCTAGGTGTCTCAATTGCCATGGGTTAAGTACGAGCATCAGAGGCCAGGGGGCTTGTTTCAGCAGATGCTCATTCCTGAATGGAAGTGGGAGCGCATCACCATGGACTTCGTAGTTGGGTTGCTTCGGACTTTGCGGAAGGTTGACGCGGTTTGGGTCATTGTGGATAGGTTGACCAAATCGGCGCATTTCATTCCTGTGGCTACTACTTACACTACAGAGAGGCTGGCTCAGATTTACATTCGAGAGATAGTCTGGTAGCATGGTGTGCCAGTGTCTATTATATCAGATCGAGGTCCTTAGTTCACTTCGCACTTCTAGAGAGCTTTGCACAGTGGGATGGGCACTCAGATAGACCTCAGTTCAGAATTTCACCCTCAGACCGATGGTCAGTGAGAGCGCACGATTCAGATATTGGAGGATATGCTCAGGGCGTGTGTGATTGATTTTGGGGGTCAGTGGGACCAGTTCTTGCCTTTGGCGGTGTTTGCGTACAATAATAGTTACCAGTACAACATCGAGATGGCTCCATTCGAGGCTTTATATGGTCGGCGGTGTCGTTCTCCTATCGGGTGGTTTGAGCCTGGCGAGGCCAGATTATATGGCACAGATCTGGTGAGAGGCGCTCTAGAGAGGGTGAAGATAATTCAGGAGAGGCTGCGCACAGCACAGTCTAGATAGAAGTGTTACGCAGATAGCGGGCGCGTGATGTAGCATTTATGGAGGGAGATAAGGTTATGCTGAAGGTTTCGCCGATGAAGGGCATTATGAGATTCGGGAAGAAAGGCAAGCTGAGCCCCAGGTTCATAGGTCCATTTGAGGTGTTGAAGCGAGTCGGAGAGGTCGCTTACGAGCTTGCTTTACCTCTAACCTTATCGAGAGTTCATCCGGTCTTTCATGTATCCATGCTTCGGAGGTATCACGAAGACTTCTCTCACGTGGTTAATTACATCACTATTCAGATGGATGAGAAGTTGGGCTACGAGGAGGAGCCAGTTGCCATTGTTGATAGACAGGACCGCCAGTTGAGGTCCAAGCGAATTTCCGCAGTAAAGGTCCAGTGGAGAGGCCAACCAGCTGAGGAGGCGACTTGGGAGTCCGAGGAGGACATGCGGGACAAATACTCACAACTATTTAGCACTTCAGGTACGATTCTAGACCCGTTCGAGGATGAACGTTTGTTTAAGAAAGGGAGGATGTAACGACCCGACCGGTCATTTTGTGTATTAGGACCCCGTTCCCCTAAATGAAGTTTCCATAGTGGCTATTCGTTCCTTATGACTGGCGGGGAAGGGTGGTTCGGTATTTGGGAGTGATTAGAGTGCTTTAGGAACACTTGGTTCCTTAAGGTTGACCTATTTGGCCATGTTTGACTCCGGTCAACAGTTTGAGCAAACGACCTCGGAATCGAGTTCTGGCAGCTCTAGTAGTTCCGTATGATTATTTCGGACTTGGGCGTATGTTCGGATTGGGTTTCTGATGACCCAGGGGCATTTCGGCGCCCAATATTGAAATAAGAAGTCCCTTAAGTTCATATTTTGGTTTGGGACGTGATTTTGTGTTATCGAGGTACAAACGGAATTTCAGGACCGGGAATAGTTCTGTTATGTCATTTATGACTTGTCTGCAAAATTTGAGGTCATTCCGAGTAGTATAGGCCTGTTCGGTGCATTGAAGGGAATTCTAGAATCTTAAGTTCTTAAGTTTGATTCAATTGGGTTTTGGGGTTGAATTCTGAGTTTCGTTGTTTTTTTTCATGTTTCGGAAGTTTGAGCGAGTCTGTATCATGAATACAGACTTGCGGGTGCCTTTGGACGGGGTCTCGAGGGGCTCGAGTGAGTTTTGGAACCTCCGGGAGCTAAGTTTGAAAAACCAGATTTTTGTTGTCTAGTTTCTTTCTTCGCGATCGCGGAAGGAGGGTCGCGATCACGGAGAAGGAATTGGGCTGGGCTGCTGATT
>ML312492.1:0-31310 GCA_005239505.1 Nicotiana paniculata
CGAACAAATATCTTGCAATCCGGTACCGGCTCCGTACCAAGGAGTCCAGCCTGGACCATGGCCCGCGATAATAGAGGCACAACGAGCGGAATTCAAGTTTAATTTCCATAAAATCCCAAAAAATGTAACTTGATCCTTTCGAAGTGTTGGTTATGGTTCCTTAGGTCGTATTTGATGTCCCGGACAAATATAATGCTATCTGATACCGGCTCCATACCAAGGAGTCCGGCCTGGACCATGGCAGGCGATAATACAGGCACGACTTGCGGTACTCCAGTTTAATTGCCATAAAATGCCAAAAAATGTAACTTTACCATTTCAAAGCGTTTGTTATGGTTCCTTGGGTCGTATTTAATGTCCTGAAAAAATATCATATGATCTGGTACCGGCTCTGTACCAAGGCCTATGGCCTGGACCATGGCAGACGATAATACAGGAACGACTGGGGGAATTCCAATTTAATTTCCATAAAATGTCAAACAATGTAACTTGATCATTTCAAAGCGTTGGTTATGGTTCCTTCGGTCGTACTTGATCTCCCGAAAAAATATCATGTGATCCGGTATTGACTCCGTACCAAGACCTCTGGCCTGGACCATGGCAGGCGATAATACAGGAACGACTGGCGAAACTCCAATTTAATGTCCATAAAATGCCATATAATTACCTCTGGCCTAGACCTTGGGTTGTATTTAATGTCCCGAACAAATATCTAGCAATCCGGTACCGGCTCCGTACCAAGGCGTCCAGCCTGGACCATGGCCGGCGATAATAAAGGCACAATGAGCGGAATTCCAGTTTAATTGCCATAAAATGCCAAAAAATGTAACTTGATCCTTTTGAAGCGTTGGTTATGGTTCCTTGGGTCATATTTGATGTCCCGGACAAAAATAATGCTATCCGATACCGGCTCCATACCAAGGAGTCTGGCCTGGACAATGGCAGGCGATAATATATGCACGACTTGCAGAATTCCAGTTTAATTGCCATAAAATGCCAAAAAATGTAACTTGATCATTTCGAAGCGTTTTTCATGGTTCCTTGGATCGTATTTGATGTCCCGGACAAATATCATGCAGTCCGATATCGGCTTCGTACCGAGGCATCCGGCCTGGACCATGGCAGTCGATAATACATGCACGACTGGTGGAATTCCAGTTTAATTGCCATAAAATGCCAAAAAATGCCAAAAAATGTAACTTGATCATTTCGAAGAGTTGGTTATGGTTCCTTGCGTCGTATTTGATGTCCCGAACAAATATCATGCGATCCGGTACTGGTGTACCAAGGCGTCCGGCCTGGACTATGGCAGTCGATAATAAATGCACGACTGGAGGAATTCCGTTTAATTGCCATAAAATGCCAAAACATGTAACTTGATCCTTTCGAAGCGTTGGTTATGGTTCCTTGGGTCGTATTTGATGTCCCGGACAAATATAATGCTATCTGATACCGGCTCCATACCAAGGAGTCCGGCCTGGACCATGGCAGGCGATAATACAGGCACGACTTGCAGTATTCCAGTTTAATTGCCATAAAATGCCAAAAAATGTAACTTTATCATTTCAAAGCGTTTGTTATGGTTCCTTGGGTCGTATTTAATGTCCCGAAAAAATATCATGTGATCCGGTACCGGCCCCGTACCAAGGCCTATGGCCTGGACCATGGCAGGCGATAATACAGGAACGACTGGCAGAATTCCAATTTAATGTCCATAAAATGCCATATAATTACCTCTGGCCTTGACCTTGGGTTGTATTTAATGTCCCGAACAAATATCTTGCAATCCGGTACCGGCTCCGCCAATACGTCCAGCCTGGACCATGGCCGGCGATAATACAGGCACAACGAGCGGAATTCCAGTTTAATTGCCATAAAATGCCAAAAAATGTAACTTGATCCTTTCGAAGCGTTGGTTATGGTTCCTTGGGTCGTATTTGATGTCCCGGACAAATATAATGCTATCCGATACCGGCTCCATACCAAGGAGTCCGGCCTGGACCATGGCAGGCAATAATACAGGCACCACTTGCAGTATTCAAGTTTAATTGCCATAAAATGCCAAAAAATGTAACTTTATCATTACAAAGCGTTTGTTATGGTTCCTTGGGTCGTATTTAATGTCCCGAAAAAATATCATGTTATCTGGTACCAGATCCGTACCAAGGTCTCCGGCCTGGACCATGGCAGTCAATAATACGGGCACGACTAGCAGAATTCCAGTTTAATTGCCATAAAAGGCCAAAAATGTAACTTGATCATTTCGAAGTGTTTGTTATGGTTCCTTGGGTCGTATTTGATGTCCCAAAAAATTATTATGCGATCCGGAACCGGCTCCATACCAAGGCCTCCGGCCTGGACCATGGAAAGTGAAAATACAGGCACAACTGGCGCAATTCAAGTTTATTTGCCATAAATTGCCAAAAATTATAACTTGATCATTTCAAAGCGTTTGTTATGGTTCTTTGGGTCATATTTGATGTCCCGGACAAATATCTTATGATCTGGTAGCGACTCCGAACAAACGTGTCTGGCCTGGACCATGGCAGACGATAATACATGCACGACTTGCAGAATTCCAGTTTTAATTGCCATAAAATGCCAAAAAATGTAACTTGATCATTTTGAAGCGTTTTTCATGGTTCCTTGGATCGTATTTGATGTCCCGGACAAATATCATGCGCTCCGATATCGGCTTCGTACCGAGGCATCCGGCCTGGACCATGGTAGTCGATAATACATGCACGACTGGCAGAATTCCAGTTTAATTGCCATAAAATGCCAAAAAATGTAACTTGATCATTTCGAAGAGTTGGTTATGGTTCCATGCGTCGTATTTGATGTCCCGAACAAATATCATGCGATCCGGTACTGGCTTTGTACCAAGGCGTCCGGCCTGGACTATGGTAGTCGATAATACATGCACGACTGGCGGAATTCCAGTTTAATTGCCATAAAATGCCAAAACATGTAACTTGATCATTTCGAAGCGTTGGTTATGGTTCCTTCGGTCGTATTTGATGTCCCAAACAAATACCATGAAATCCGGTACTGTCTTTGTACCAAGGCGTCCGGCCTGGACTATGGCAGACGATAATACATGCACGACTTGCGGAATTCCAGCTTAATTGACATAAAATGACAAAAAATGTAACTTGATCATTTCGAAGCGTTGGTTATGGTTCCTTGCGTCGTATTTGATTTCCCGAAAAAATATCATGTGATCCGGTACTGGCTTTGTACCAAGGCGTCCGGCCTGGACTATGGCAGAGGATAATACATGCAGGCCTTGCGGAATTCCAGCTTAATTGACATAAAATGACAAAAAATGTAACTTGATCATTTTGAAGCGTTGGTTATGGTTCCTTGAGTCGTATTTGATATCTCGAACTAATATACTATGATCCAGTACTGGCTTTGCACCAAGGAGTCCAGCCTGCACTATGGCAGACGATAATACATGCACGACTTGCGGAATTCCAGCTTAATTGACATAAAATGCCAAAAAATGTAACTTGATCATTTCAAAGCGTTGGTTATGGTTCCTTCGGTCGTATTTTTTGTCCCGAACAAATATCATGCGATCTGGTACCGGCTCCGTACCAAGTTCCGGCCTGGACCATGGCACGCGATAATACATGCAGGACTTGCGGAATTCCCGCTTATTTGCCATAAAATGCCAAACAATGTAACTTGATCATTTCAAAGCGTTGGTTATGGTTCCTTCGTTCGTATTTGATGTCCCGAACTAATATCATGCGAATCGGTACTGGCTTTGTACCAAGGCGTCCGGCCTGGACTATGGCAGACGATAATACATGCACGACTTGCAGAATTCCAACTTAATTGACATAAAACACAAAAAAATGTAACTTGATCATTTTGAAGCGTTGGTTATGGTTCCTAGGGTCGTATTTGATGTCCCGAAAAAATATCATGTGATCCGGTACCGGCTTCGTACCAAAGCCTCCGGCCTGGACCATGGCAAGCGATAATACGGGCACGACTGGCAGAATTCCAATTTAATTGCCATTAAATGCCAAAAATGTAACTTGATCATTTCGAAGCATTAGTTATGGTTCCTTCGGTCGTATTTGATGTCCCGCACAAATATAATGCTATCCGATACCGGATCCATACCATGGCGTCCGGCCTGGACCATGGCAGGCGATAATACAGGATAGACTTGCTGAATTCCAGTTTAATTGCCATATATGCCAAAAATGTAACTTGATCCTTTCGAAGCGTTGGTTATGGTTCCTTGGGTCGTATTTGATGTCCCGGACAAATATAATGCTATCCGATACCGGATCCATACCATGGCGTCCGGCCTGGACCATGGCAGGCGATAATACAGGATAGACTTGCGGAATTCCAGTTTAATTGCCATATATGCCAAAAATGTAACTTTATCATTTCGAAGCGTTTGTTATGGTTCCTTGGGTCGTATTTAATGTCCCGAAAAAATATCATGTGATCCGGTACCAGCTCCGTACCAAGGCCTATGGCCTGGACCATGGCAGGCGATAATACAGGCACGACTAGCAGAATTCCAGTTTAATTGCCATAAAATGCCAAAAATATAACTTGATCATTCGGTCGTACTTGATCTCCCGAAAAAATATCATGTGATCCGGTACTGACTCCGTACCAAGTCCTCTGGCCTCGACCATGGCAGGCGATAATACAGGAACGACTGGTGGAATTCCAATTTAATGTCCATAAAATTCCATATAATTGCCTCTAGCCTGGACCTTGGGTTGTATTTAATGTCCCGAACAAATATCTTGCAATCCGGTACCGGCTCCGTACCAAGGCGTCCAGCGTGGACCATGACCGGCGATAATACAGGCACACCGAGCGGAATTCCTGTTTAATTTCCATAAAATGCTAAAAAATGTAACTTGATCCTTTCGAAGCGTTGGTTATGGTTCCTTGGGTCGTATTTGATGTCCCGGACAAATATAATGCTATCCGATACCGGCTCCATACCATGGCGTCCGGCCTGGACCATGGCTGGCGAAAATACAGGCTAGACTTGTGGAATTCCAGTTTAATTGCTGTAAAATGCCAAAAATGTAACTTTATCATTTCGAAGCATTTGTTATGGTTCCTTGGGTCGTATTTAACGTCCCGAAAAAGCATCATGTGATCCGGTACCGGCTCCGTACCAAGGCCTCCGGCCTGGACCATGGCAGGCGATAATACGGGCACGACTAGCAGAATTCCAGTTTAATTGCCATAAAATGCCAAAAATTATAACTTGATCATTTCGAAGCAATTGTTATGGTTATTTGGGTCATATTTGATGTCCCGGACAAATATCATATGATCTGGTACCGACTCCGAACCAACGTGTCCGTCCTGGACCATGGCAGACGATAATACATGCACGATTTACAGAATTCCAACTTAATTGCCATAAAATTCCAAAAAATGTAACTTGATCATTTTGAAGTGTTTTTTATGGTTCCTTGGATCATATTTGATGTCCCGGACAAATATCATGCGGCCCGATATCGGCTTTGTACCGAGGCGTCCGGCCTGGACCATGGCAGTCGATAATACTTGCACGACTGGCGGAATTCCAGTTTAATTGCCATAAAATCCCAAAAAATGTAACTTGATCATTTCGAAGCGTTGGTTATGGTTCCTTGCGTTATATTTGATGTCCCGAACAAATATTATGCGATCTGGTACTGGCTTTGTACCAAGGCGTCCGGCCTGGACTATGGCAGACGATAATACATACATGACTTGCGGAATTCCAGCTTAATTGACATAAAATGCCAAAAGATGTAACTTGATCATTTTGAAGTGTTGGTTATGGTTCCTTGCCTCGTATTTGATTTCCCGAATAAATATCATGTGATCCGGTACTGGCTTTGTACCAAGGCGTCTGGCCTGGACTATGGCAGACGATAATACATGCACGACTTGCGGAATTCCAGCTTAATTGACATAAAATGCCAAAAAATGTAACTTGATCATTTCGAAGCGTTGGTTATGGTTCCTTGCGTCGTATTTGATGTCCCGAACAAATATCATGCGATCCGGTACTGGCTTTGTACCAAGGCGTCCGGCCTGGACTATGGCAGACGATAATACATGCACGACTTGCGGAATTCCAGCTTAATTGACATAAAATGCCAAAAAATGTAACTTGATCATTTCGAAGCGTTGGTTATGGTTCCTTGAGTCGTATTTGATATCCCGAACTAATATCATGCGATCCGGTACTGGATTTGTACCAAGGCGTCCGGCCTGGACTATGGCAGACGATAATACATGCACGACTTGTGGACTTCCAGCTTAATTGACATAAAATGCCAAAAAATAAAACTTGATCATTTCAAAGTGTTGGTTATGGTTCCTTGCGTCGTATTTGCTGTCCCGAACAAATATCATGCGATCCAGTACTGGATTTGTACCAAGGCGTCCGACCTGGACTATGGCAGACGATAATACATGCAGGACTTGCGGAATTGCAGCTTAATTGACATAAAATGCCAAAAAATGTAACTTGATCATTTCGAAGCGTTGGTTATTGTTCCTTGCGTCGTATTTGATGTCCCGAACTAATATCATGTGAATCGGTACTGGATTTGTACCAAGGCGTCCGGCCTGGACTATGGAAGACGATAATACATGCACGACTTGCGGAATTCCAGCTTAATTGACATAAAACTCAAAAAAATGTAACTTGATCATTTTGAAGCGTTGGTTATGGTTCCTAGGGTCGTATTTGATGTCCCAAAAAAATATCATGTGATTCGGTACCGGCTGCGTACCAAAGCCTCCGGCCTGGACCATGGCAGGCGATAATACGGGCACGACTGGCAAAATTCAAATTTAATTGCCATAAAATTCAAAAAATGTAACTTGATCATCTCAAAGCATTAGTTATGGTTCCTTCGGTCGTATTTGATGTCCTGAAAAAATATCATGCGATCCGGTACCGGCTCCGTACCAAGGGCTATGGCCTGGACCATGGCAGGCGATAAAACAGGAACGACTGGGGGAATTCAAATTTAATTTCCATAAAATGCCAAACAATGTAACTTCATCATTTCAAAGTGTTGGTTATGGTTCCTTCGCTGGTACTTGATGTCCCGAAAATATATCATGTGATCCGGTACTGACTCCGTACCAAGTCCTCTGGCCTGGACCATGGCAGGCGATAATATAGGAACGACTAGCGGAATTCCAATTTAATGTCCATAAAATTCCATATAATTGCCTCTGGCCTGGACCTTGGGTTGTATTTAATGTCCCGAACAAATATTTTGCAATCCGGTACCGGCTCCGTACCAAGGCGTCCACCCTGGACCATGGCCGGCGATAATACAGGCACAACGAGCGGAATTCCTGTTTAATTTCCATAAAATGCTAAAAAATGTA
Source organism: Nicotiana paniculata (assembly GCA_005239505.1). Taxonomy (NCBI): domain Eukaryota; kingdom Viridiplantae; phylum Streptophyta; class Magnoliopsida; order Solanales; family Solanaceae; genus Nicotiana; species Nicotiana paniculata. The sequence goes on from ML312492.1 coordinate 7,402, forward strand.
ACTTGATCCTTTCGAAGCGTTGGTTATGGTTCCTTGGGTCGTATTTGATGTCCCGGACAATTATAATGCTATCCGATACCGGTCCATACCATGGCGTCCGGCCTGGACCATGGCAGGCGATAATACAGGCTAGACTTGTGGAATTCCAGTTAATTTGCCATAAAATGCCAAAAATGTAACTTTATCATTTCAAAGTGTTTGTTATGGTTCCTTGGGTCGTATTTAATGTCCCGAGAAAACATCATGTGATCCGGTACCGGCTCCGTACCAAGGCCTCCGGCCTGGACCATGGCAGGCGATAATACGGGCACAACTAGCAGAATTCCAGTTTAATTGCCATAAAATGCCAAAAATGTAACTTGATCATTTNCTCACCGCTGGTGGCAGTCATACATTCTCATCAGACTAGTAAATTCTCCTCCTGTCACCCGGGGTCAGTTTACTCAGCTATTTCTTGACAGATACATTCCACCTTCTGAGAGGGAGGAGCTTCGGGGTCAGTTTGAGCGGTTAGAGCAAGGGCAGATGTCCGTGAATGATTATGAGGCGAGATTTTCAGAGTTATCCCGCCATGACCTTATGATATTGCCCACTGATGCCGAGAGGGTGCGGCAGTTCTTTTCAGGCTTACATCCAGGTATTAGGACCTCTATGGAAAGAGAGGTAGAGATGGGTACCCCGTACCATCTTGTGGTCGAGATAGCTCGACGGATTGAGGGATACCGATTAAGGAGCAGGGAGCAGGGTCAGCAGGACAAGAGGACCATATTTACAGGTGATTTTAGGGGTGCTCCAGCTAGGGGAAGGGGTCAGTTTGGAGGCGGTTGGTCCAACAAGACTTCATATGCAGCACCTCCACTACCTCCCCGAGGTGTCCCAGTTAGGCCCCAGTTCAGTGCCATGCCAGAGCGCTTCTGTCGTCCTTCAGCTATTCAGAGTTCTCCCAGTGGTTATTCCAGTCATCAGAGATCCTTCGATCTTTAATTCAGTGCTATGCCTGAGGGCTCTCATCGCCCTCTGGCCATTCAGGATTCTTCTTCTTCGGGTCAGCAGGATATGTCACTTATGAGGTGCTTCGAGTGTGGGAACTTAGGCCACATAAGGAGGGATTGTCCCAGCTATCGGGGCAAGGTCGTGCAGCAGAGTCACCCGCCTGCGATTTCAGCACCAGCAGTTCGACCGCCTAGAGGTGGGGGTCAGGTTGGCAGGGGCCGTCCTAGAGGGGGAGGCTAGTTCGGAGGGGGTCAGTCAGCTCCAGCTCGTTCTGGGGGAGCACGAACAACATTTGAGAGTTATGATCCAGACTTTTCGAGAACAGAAGCTATATGCTAAGTTCTCCAAGTGTGAGTTTTGGTTGGATTTCGTGGCATTTTTGGGTGTGGTATCCGGAGAGGGTATCAAGGTTGATCCTCAGAAGATCGAGGCAGTTCAGAGTTGGTCGCGTCCTACTTCAGCTACAGAGATCAGGAGCTTTTTGGGCCTAACAGGTTATTATCTCCGATTTGTGGAGGATTTATCTTCTATTGCATCTCCATTGACTAGATTGACTCGGAAGAATGCCCCGTTTCGATGGTCTGACGAGTGTGAGGCGAGCTTTCAGAAGCTCAAGACGGCATTGACCTCAGCGCCAGTTCTAGTATTTCCATCCAGTTCTGGGATGTACACGGTATATTGCGACGCTTCACGCATTGGCTTGGGGTGTGTACTGATGCAGGAGGGGAGAGTTATTTCTTATGCTTCATGCCAGCTGAAGGTTCATGAGAAGAACTACCCTGTGCACGACTTGGAGTTGGCGGCGATTGTTCATGCTCTTAAGATTTGGAGGCACTATTTGTATGGAGTGTCCTGTGAGGTTTAAACAGACCACCATATCTTGCAACACTTATTCAAACAGAAGGATCTTAATTTGAGGCAGCGCAGATGGCTTGACTTGTTGAAGGATTATGATATCACCATTCTTTATCACCCGGGCAAGGCTAACGTGGTGGAAGATGCTTTGAGCAGGAAGGCTGAGAGTATGGGTAGCTTGGCTTATATTGCAGTAGAGGAGAGACCTCTAGCCTTGTATATTCAGTCCTTGGCCAATCGCCTGGTGAGATTAGATCTTTCAGAGCCTCGTCGAGTTTTGGCACATGTGGTTGCTCAGTCTTCATTATTGGGAGAGATTAGGGCCCGACAGTTCTATGATCCGTGTTTAGCAGAGCTTCAGGAGACAGTAGTTCAGGGTAGGTCTAAGGGCGTTGCTATTGGCGAGGATGGTGTTCTGAGACTTCAAGGCCGCTTGTGTGTACCTAATGTTGATGGCCTGAGGGAGAGGATTCTAGAGGAGGCACACAGTTCTCGGTATTCTCTTCACCCTGGTGCTACGAAGATGTATCGTGATCTGAAGCAGCATTTCTGGTGGAGGCGAATGAAGAAGGACATTGTGGAGTATGTGACTAAGTGCCTTAATTCCCAGCAGGTTAAGTATGAGAACCAGAGGCCAGGAGGCCTACTTCAGCAGATGCCCATTCCTGAGTGGAAATGGGAGCGCATTGCTATGGACTTCGTGGTTTGGTTGCCTCGGACTTTGCGGAAGGTTGACGCGGTTTGGGTCATTGTGGATAGATTGACCAAATCAGCGCATTTCATTCCAGTGGCTACTACTTATACATCTGAGAGGTTGGCCCATATCTACATTCGGGAGATAGTCCGGTTGCATGTTGTGTCGGTGTCCATTATACAGACCGAGGTCCTCAGTTCACCTCGCACTTCTGGAGAGCATTACATAGTGAGATGGGCACCCAGATAGACCTCAGCACAGCATTTCACCCTCAGACTGATGGTCAGTCAGAGCGTACAGTTCAGATATTGGAGGACATGCTTAGGGCATGTGTGCTTGATTTCGGGGGTCAGTGGGACCAGTTCTTGCCTTTGGCCGAGTTTTCTTACAATAATAGTTATCAGTCCACCATTGAGATGGAGCCATTTGAGGCTTTGTATGGTCGGCGATGTCGTTCTCCTATCGGGTGGTTTGAGCCTGGCGAGGCTAAGTTATATAGCACCGACCTGGTGAGGGATGCCTTGGAGAAAGTGAAGTTGATTCAGGAGAGACTCCGTACAGCACAGTCCAGATAGAAGAATTACGTGGATCAGAGAGCACGTGATGTATCATTTATGGAGGGAGATAGGGTCCTGTTGAAAGTCTCGCCTATGAAGGGTATTATGAGGTTTGGGAAAAAAGGCAAGCTGAGCCCGAGATTTATAGGTCCATTCGAGGTGTTGAGGAGAGTTGGGGAGGTTGCTTATGAGCTGGCCTTGCCTCCCATCTTATCAGGAGTTCACCCAGTTTTTCATGTATCCATGCTCCGGAGGTACCATGCCGACTTCTCTCATGTGGTCGATTTAAGCACTATTCAGTTGGAAGAGAGGTTGGGCTACGAGGAGGAGCCAGTTGCTATTGTTGATAGGCAGGACCTCCAGTTGAGGTCCAAGAGAGTTTTTGCCATAAAGGTCCGGTGGAGGGGACAACCAGTTGAGGAGGCGACATGGGAGTCCAAGGAGGACATGCGGAGCAGATATCCACACTTATTCAGCACTTCAGGTATGATTCTAGACCCGTTCGAGGATGAACGTTTGTTTAAGAGGTGGAGAATGTAACGACCGGACCGGTCGTTTGGCGTTATCGGACCCCGTTCCCCTAAATGAAACTTCCCATAGCGGCATTTTATGATTTATGACTTGCAGGGACTGGTGGTCCGGGATTCGGAGGTGTTTAGAGTGCAATAGGAACAATTGGTTCCTTAAGTTTAGCCTATAAGGCCAAGTTTGAATTCGGTCAATATTTTTGGTAAACGACCTCGGAATCGAGTTTCGTCAATTTCGGTAGCTTCGTGTGATGATTTCAGACCTAGGCGTATGTTCAGATTGGGTTTCTGATGACCCGGAGGCATTTCGGCGCCCAATATTGAAATAAGAAGTTCCTTAAGTTCATATTTTGGTTTGGGACGTGTTTTTGTGTTATCGAGGTCCGAACGGAATTCTGAGACCAGAAATAGTTGCGTTATGTTAATTATGACCTTCCTGCAAAATTTGGTGTCATTCCGAGTTGTATAGGTCGGTTCGGCGCGTTGGGAGCGAAGTCTAGAAAACTTAAAGTTCCTAAGTTTGGTTCTTGGGGTTTGGGGGTGTGATTTTGAGTTTAGCATTGCTTTGGGTGTTCCAAAGGCTCGAGCGAGTCCGTATTATGATTTGGGACTCGTTGGTATATTTGGACTAGGGCTCGGGTGGGCCCAGGTGCCTTCCGGGCACCTAACTAGGCTAAAAACCAGCAAAACATAGTTGTTGGTGCACCTGTTCTGGTGTGACCGCAGGTGCGATTGCCCAGTCGCAGGTGCGGGACCGCACCTACGGTCCCCAGCATCACAGGTGCGATCCCCTAGTGACCTGGCCAATTATCGCAGGTGCGGACAATATTCCGAGCGGGCCTAGGCTACCCAGCCCATTTCCGCAGGTGCGCGATTTTTCTCGCCGGTGCGAGACCGCAAGTGCTGTCCCCGAGCCGCAGGTGCGAAATCATTGTCCAGGCAGTGTGTTTTATATATGGGTTTTAAACTCATTTTTCTCATTCCTTTATTCTTCCTTGGGCGATTTCCTCCATTGTCAAGGGGCTAACGACCTGGTCTTCTAAGGTAAGTAAAGATTACTCGAAAATTAGCCTCATGCATGGATTTCTAGCTTAATTAACTACATAAATTAGTGCAAAAATCAAGAACTTGGGTAGTAACCTAGAATGTGTGATAATTCGAGAAATTTTTCTGTGAATTGGCTATGAAATCAAATAAGAATCGTATAATAATGATCCTTAGGCTTTGGGTGAGTGTTCCCTTCGATAATTATCGGAATCCGAGCGTGCGGGCCCGAGGTTGGATTTTGGGAGTTTCTCAAGAATGTTGAATTATGGAAAAACTAGAATAATTTCCCTACTTTGAGCATGCATTGATGTCATTATACTATATTTGGCTAGTTGCGAGCCGTCGAGGATAGATTTCTGAGATTCGGGCGCGTCCTTGATACGAGGGGTGGTTTCTTCACGAGGTGAGTCTCCTTTCCAACCTTGTAAGGGGGAAATGTCCCATAGGTTCCTTATTTGCTATGTATACATGTTGCCAAGTGACGAGATTCCGTACGTGGCGACTATATTGCTATGTCGGGTAGCTTTAGGACTCACGAGCATTCCACTATGTACCTTATTTGTACCTTGTATGTGTTAAGAGTTGTAATTATTGTCGAGGTGATATGGAAACATGAAACATTATGATTTATATCCGAGTTGGCTATCCGTGGTATTGACACAGTCCTGTTGATTTCACTGTTGAGTTGGTACACATATGTACTTATATATATACACACTTGTTATCGAGTCAGCACACGAGCCGTAGGTATAATGCGTGACCGTGGGTCAACTTATTATTATCAAGTCAGCACACGAGTCGCAGGTATGATGCGCGGCCGTGGGTCAGCTTATTTATATCGAGTCATCACACGAGTCGCAGGTATTATGCGCGATCATGGGTCAGCTTATCATTATCGAGTCAGCACACGAGTCGCAGGTATTATGCGCGATCATGGGTCAGCTTATCATTATCGAGTCAGCACACGAGTCGCAGGTACGATGCGCGATCGTGGGTTAGATTATTATATCGAGTCAGCACGCGAGTCACAGGTATGATTCACGATCGTGGGTTAGCTTATGACGTCAGTCCCTATGACCACCCTTATTACTCCAGCCGGTCGTCTTGTCCTGGTATGTGTATGATCACTTGAGTTCTGAGTCACTTAAAACTGGAGTGTCAGGTATTGGTTAAGAGAAGATTTTTGTACTTTGCTGTTCCTTTTTCAGTTATTATCTGGATTTTTTTATTTTCTATGTCCTTGTTGCTCACTGTTTCTCATGCCTATTGCTTTAGCCATATTTCGTCATATATTATATTGTTGGACCTTAGTGAGTACCTAGTCGACCTCTCGTCACTACTCTTTCGAGTTTGGGTGGGATACTCACTGGGTACATATTTATTATGTACTCATGATGCACTTCTTCTTATTCTGTACTTGACTGTACAGGTCAGGAGGCTGGTACATCTGATTATCAGGTCGGTGATAGATATTGACTTGAGCTAATTCGACTTCGCGGTGAGCTGCTCTTCCTGACGATCTCTGGAAGCACCCCGGAGTTTCCTTTGTCATCTTCCCATCTACTTCATTCAGACTGTGGGATTGTGTGTGTATGTGTGTGTGTGTGTATATATATATATATATATATATATATTATCCTTGTATATTCAGATAATTTCCCGTGATACTCGTGACACTAGTTCCTGGCACACACGTAGCATATTTTGGATTTTGGGCTGTATATTTGTGCATAAGCTTATCTTTTGAATCATGTGTCATATGATTTTATTTATGTCACAGGCTATCATCATGTTAATAATTGTTTAAAACTGGTAAACGTTGGGATAATTAATCAAATGGGAAGGGTACACTTGGTGTAATTCATGTTGGCTTGCCTAACCCCGCTGTTGGGCGCCATCGCGAACTGAATTAGGATTTGGGTAGTGGCAGAGGCATTGGCAGTTACCATTGGAACAGCTTGGTTTTCGTTTCCCTTCGTCATTTCTGTAAAAGAATGACACAAACATTAAAATCATGTAGATTTTAATCTCCAATAGAGTTGAAACCCACAAAGGTTTTACTCTCCAGAAACAGTGAGTATAACACAAATATAGAAAATATATTAAATTCCTTAAGCTTATTAGTAAACTGTATTTGTAAAATAACTCTGGAGATAATAAAACAATATTCAAACAGAAATGTAAACGAAATGTAAGCAAATTCGATCCCACTGAATTCATAGTGTTTCCTTAAGGAATTTAATCCCCTTCTAGTACCCAAGATTATGGATTATTTCCTCCCAGGATATAACGAATTACACATTGGTGTAGTGGTACTTCAAACCCCAGTGTTTCAGCGAACACAAAGTTTGATAGCAAATCACACTTACTGTTGTTTTCTTTGAAGTTAAAAATATGCAGAAGAAAGGAGGAGAAATCAAAAATTCGTATGGAACATCTTAGAGAATGGACTTGTATTTATAGCCAAAGTTGGGCTGAAATCTGAAGAGGTGCAACTCTTCAGAACGATCGTTTTTTGCAAAATGACCATAGCATAAATTCCATAACATCAATGGCTATTTACTCAATAATAAAGAGGGTTAATATTAATATTTAAGCCGAAGCCGAGCCGAGCCGAGTGAGCGATGACGGCGACGATACGAGGCTTGCCTTCTTCTTAACTCTTTATGAGCTAGAAGAAGAGCAATTGTTTATATACCCATCAAAAATCTTTTCTTCTTCCCATATGGTACAATCAAGGAGGGAAACTCAAATATTACTCAAATGTTTCATTTTTCCATCCATTTCTCATTCACCCTATTTTAAGCATTAATAGCTTAAAAACCCAACAAATATAAGATAAACTAATCTCATAGTTTATGCGATGTTTATTATCCGTATTCATGATATCAAACGATCACTGTTAATTTTGTGTCCCGGTCACTGTTAATTTTGTGTCCCGTCGCTACGTTTTTATCCTCTCTTTTTTTTTCGTGTAATAAATTTGAAAATATCTATCCTCTTTCGTTTTCGTCTGCTCCGTAATTAAGTGTTGTCCCCTCCCCTTTTAATTTAGACAAAATTACAGAATAATGCACTCCATAAGTTAACCTTGCACTATTTTTGTAACGACCCAAAATCCCTAAGGTCGTGATGGCGCCGGACATCAATGTCGGGCAAGCCAAATCATTAATTAATTGAAATAACTTTCCGTTTAAAACATTTATGAAAACATTTCCTTTAACTTTATTACATATTAACCAAATAAAAATCTGTTAATTAGGAACAATGGTTTGGATACCACACTTTAACAATTACAACCCAACATATCCCAGAACCCGGTGCCACAAGTACATGAGCAATTTGTAAGAATTCAACAATCATTACAAGCCTGTCCGAAATACAATTGGACAAGGAAATTTAAATGAAATAGATACAGTGCGAGGAGACTCTGTCAACTACGGATCGCCTCCGGATGATGCAGCTCGTCTAAGTCTCTGAATCCTCCACATTGCTATGAAAGTACCTATGCAATGAAAATGCACAACAAGTGTAGCATGAGTACGAAAATAACGTGTACTCAATAAGTCGCCCGCCTAACCTCAGAGAGGTAGTGACGAGAGGTCGAATTAGACACTCACTAAGGGCCAGCAAATTAATAAACAGTGTAACATAAACACGATAAGCATGTAAAGGCAGTAGAGCGGCATGTATGTAAGGCACTGAACTCCAAGTAAATACTAAATGAACAACAAATACCATTTTCTCATTATTTTCCAAATATCTTAAAAAAACAATTGCCTCTTTATTTTCTCCCAAATATCTTATCACTTCAAAATCATGTAGAAAACATTTAACACTTTAACATGCGTATACGTGATAAGAACAACCGGCCTGAGCCGTCATAATAATCACTTTGTGCACTGTCGAGGATCGAACGGCCCGTACCAAAACTGCACCTCTCAATAAGATACTCATGTCTATGCACTGCCGAGGATCGAACGGCCAATACCAAAAGTGCATTTCTCAATATAATAATCCTCTCTGTGCACTACCGAGGATCGAATGGCCCGTCCCATAAGTGCACCTCTCAATATAATAATCATATTTATGCACTGCCGAGGATCGAACGGCCCGTACCAAAAGTGCATCTCTCAATATAATAATCCTCTCTATGCACTACTGAGGATCGAACGGCCCGTACCAAAAGTGCATCTCTCAATATAATAATCCTCTATATGCACTGCCGAGGATCGAACAGCCGGTACCAAAAGTGCATCTCTCAATATAATAATCCTCTCTGTGCACTGCCGAGGATCGAACGGCCCGTCCCATAAGTGCAACTCTCAATAAAATACTCATATCTATGCACTTCCGAGGATCGAACGGCCCGTACCAAAAGTGCATTCTAAAACCGCCGTGGCGTACGGCCCGCTCCTATGAGAGTAGGGGAAATAACACTCCGCTCGCGGAATTTAAATTGCGAAGCGGTCACATGCAGACATACACAATCAACAATCCACCCCGAATACGTCGGGAACACAAATGCTCAAGTAAATGACCGATTTATCTTTTAAAAACTACAAATAGTATTTAAATCCTTTTTTCGAAATTCATTTGCCGAGTTTTATATAACATATAATAACACCATCTTATTCGGAAATACAATTTCCCGAGAAGGAAATAAATTCTCTTTTTAGATGATTTAGAAAATAAACTCTATCTTCCTTAGTCATTAAATTACAATTACGATTATATTAGCAGTCTAACATCACAGACAAGATCACAGGTACAACAGGTAAGGCATGCTAGTGGGTCCTAGGCTACCCGGACATGGCATAGTAGTAGCTACGCACGGACTCCCGTCACCTCGTGTGTGCGTAACCCTGGAGATAATAGCATGTGTTGAATTAATTCACCTAGGGGGACGATTCCCCCTCACAAATTTAGAAAGGAGACTTACCTCGCTCCGAAATTCCCACACCGGCTTCCAAGCCCCTCTGATGACTCCAACGGACGCACAACGCTCCAAAACTACCACATAACGGTAAAGAAATGAAAATTCATCCTAATACACACAATAAATTCAAATTATATACTTTCCCAACCCCGCTTGGAGAAATGACCAAAATGCCATTGGGCCCACGTGCCCGGAAATTCATAATTCTTTAAGATACATTCTACCCATAGCTCTACTAGTTCAATCATACAATTTACTCTTCATTTCATACTCAAATTCGTGGCTAAATTCCAAATTTACATTTTCTAGGTTTCTTCAAAAATTTCCCAAATTTCCTACAAATTTTCATGTTCAAATCCATGCAATATCACATATTTAACTTAGGAATGGGAAGAACACTTACCTAGTGATGCTTGCTGAAAATTCCCCTCTTGAAGCTCCCAAAATCGACACACCAAAATGAGAGAAATGAAGAAATGGCCAAAATTCCATCTTTAAAACATTCTGCTCAGGCCTCTCTTCGCACCTGCAGTCTAATAGCCGCTCCTGCGGCTCCGCACCTGCGGAAGATCCATCGTAGGTGCGGCTCTGACTCATCCCAGTATTTCTCGCTTCTACGATCCCCTCACCGCACCTACGGTTCCGTAGGTGCGACCAATCTTCCGCACCTGCAGCCTCTTCAGCTCCAGCCCAGAACTCGCACCTGCGGTGCCATTAGCCGCACCTGTAGCTCCGCACCTGCGGTCAAAGCCACGCAGGTACGGTCACACCAGATGATAGCAGCCTTCAGCCTTTATCAACTTCAACATTAATCTGTTAACCACCCGGAATCCACCCGAGGCCCCCGGGACCCCGTCCAATTATACCAACTTGTTCCAAAACATAATGCGGACTTGCTCGAGGCCTCAAATCACATCAAACAACACCTAAACCACGAATCGCACCCAAATCCCAACTTTATGAACTTAGAAATTTCCAACTTCTACATCCGATGCCGAAACCTATCAAATCACGTCCGATTGACCTCAAATTTTGCGCACAAGTCATATTCAACATTACGGACTTTCTCCAACTTCCGAAATCACATTTCGACCTCGATATCAAAACTTCCACTTCCGGTCAGATTTTTCAAAAACCTTCAAATTTCTATCTTTAGCCAAATGACTCCAAAATGACCTACGGACATCCAAATTCACTTCTGATCGCGCTCCCAACTCCAGAATCACCATACAGAGCTATTCCTAGACTCGGAATCCCAAACGGATATCAACGACACCGAAATGCACTTCAAGCCCAAATTTATGAAATTCTTCAAAAATGCTAACTCCCACAATATATGCCAAAACGCTCCCGGGTTATCCAAAACCCGATGCGAACATATGCCAAAGTCCGAAATCTTCATACGAACCTGCTGGAACCTTCAAATCCTGATTCGGAGGTTGATTACTCAAAATTTCAAACTTAGTCCATTTCTCCAACTTAAGGCTTCTGAAATGAGAATTTTCTTTCCAAATCAATTCTAAACTTCATGAAATTCAATTCCGACCACGCCCACGGGGCATAATACCTGAAACAAAGTTGCTCACGACTTCAAACCGTTGAATGACGCGCTAGAGCTCAAAACGACCGGTCGGCTCGTTATAATTTTAGCCCAGTTATAAGTTTGCAAATATGTAGCCAAATATCAATAAGATCTTTTCTTTTCTCATTCTCTCTAACTATAACAAACTCATCTTTTTCCATCACCTACATACCCCTATCATAGCTCTTTCCTCATTTTTCACCCATTATTAATTAATACAAAAGAATTATATGCAAACAAAAATGAAAACGAATCAGTTCCCCATTTTTAGTGTAACCATTGATGGAGATGCTCAGTCAACACTCACTCGTACCTTCTCCCATAACCAATACTTCTCCAAATTATTTTCTTTTGTTTTATGATTTTGTATATCTTCAGGCGTAAAATATCCATGAGTTTTTATTCTCTTTTTTCCTCAAGTTTATACATACCTATTATAACTACTAAATGCAAAAACAGATGCGAGAAACCTAAAATCACATCTTCTTTAATGCTAATCTTGTTAAATTTCGAATATGATTTTGTGAGAAATTTGGAGTGGGTATTGTTTGAACTTATTAGAAATAGTCTAAATAGGTTGTATGCAAAGTTTGAAGTTATTTGCTAGAGATTTGGACTAGTTTTATACAAGAATTGTAAGTGAAAATCGTACAAAAAATTCGTCTGAGATGCTTATACACTTTTATACAATGTTATACACTTTTTTACAAAGAGATACATTATGTATATAGTTGTATAAAAGTGTATAAAGATGTATAATCACAGTAGTGAAAATATTCGTGATACACTATGTATATATGTGTATAAGAAGAAGAAGAAGAAGAAGAAGAAGAAGAAGAAGAAGAAGAAGAAGAAGAAGAAGAAGAAGAAGAAAATGCGAGAAATTCACCAAATACCTGTAAATAATGTGTCAACATTGTATACAATAGTGTATAAGAGGTGTTTATACACTATTATATAATATTATACATTATTATACAAATAAATCTTATTAATGGAGCTTCACATGTTCTTCTTCCTTGGGCATCCTCTGAAATTTAACTCAAATCTAGCTTAAATCACTTGAAATTTAAGTTTTGAACTCCTTTTGATGATTCTAATCAATTGGGACAACACCCATTCAAAGAACTAACAAATCAAAAAATGCAATTTCTGAAATCGAAGCTTTGAAACACCTTTAACAGTGACTTCTATTTTCCAAGTTTTTAATCAACCACTGGAATTAGAATTACACGTGGAATGAGGATAAGATTGAGACCATGCCAATACCTTCTTTCTAGTTTGGTGATCCAATAACCTACCAAGTGAACCTATTTAGTGCAAACACAGTTCTTTCCACTCCATTGAAGGAAGTGATCTTCATATGACTCCAAAAAACTAATTCTTTTATGTATCATTTTTTATTCTTCATCCAAATAGTGATTATCGGCTTTGAATATGGAGGAGCGTTGATGGAGAATAACAATGATGGAGAAAGTATGGGATGAAAAATTGGGACACGAGGAGAAGAAGAATAGAGAAAAAAAAAAGGAGTGGGCTAATGGGTGAAAAGTAATTCTCACATTATATACAACCTGGGCCTTACTGGGTAAGGGATTCAAACGTGGACCATTTTTTTATTGGCTATTGAGCCAAGTGATAAGGAGTGTAATTCTCCCTTCAATTTAGAACTGCATATTTCTTTTTTTTTATCACATTCAAAGTATTTCAAACTAGTTGCTGGTATTAGATTTTATCACGCTAAACATATTGTTTGCCTTTAAAATCGGATACAATTAAATTTATAAATGTTTTTAAGAATATGTAATTTCACCTAGGATAAATTGATAAAATGATAATTAATGTTACCAACTGACTATAAAATAAAGCAAACCAGTATAAAATGCAACTTGGCCCTCGAGTTAGGTCGCCCTCGAACAGGTTGAGTATATAATTAAGAAATATGAACTGAACTGAAGAACAAGAGAGTTCAAGAGAGAAAAGTGTATTGTATTGCTTTATTATGCGAGAATCAGATGATTAAAAATAATTAAAACCTTCCCTTTATATAGTAGAGGAATTCTACTTTTGGTACAATTCTAAATACAGAAGAAAATCTCATGGTGGACTAAATAATCGTTCTTAATTTGATTCGTGCCGAGATTTCTGTCACATTTCTTGCCCGGTCACGGATATCTCGCTTTCTGTTAGTAGGCTTTCTTCGGTCTCACTCCATTTCTATCCCGTTTGGTCTCGATCTTGGCTGGTCTCGATCTCGATCAGTACTTTGAGTCTCGAACTTGGTACCGCACCTTCACGTCTCGGTCTGATATAACACGAGGTCGATCCTCGACCTACCATCCTGGTCTCGAGGTCGATACTGTTGAAGTGTTCTAAGTTAGCACGATAAATGATTTCCTCATGAAAAACCTCACCGGAAAACCCATTTGGGACAAAACTGGTCGAAGGGAAAAAGAGCACAACATGTGCTTTCAGACCTAAAGACTTTGTGTTGAAGAATCCATCACTGTTCCTGATCAAACATCTGCAATGGTCAGTTTAAAATATAAATTAAAAATGGAAGGGACGTACCTTAACAGTAGTACCATTTTAGGAGCGATCGAATTGCTCGGTAGTTGCTCGCCATTTATCGTGTCGAGCTTGTAGGATTCCTTTTCGATGATTTCGAGGATCTGATATGGTCCCTCCCAGTTCGGAACCGGTTTTCCTTCATTCGAATTTCGGGTATTGAGGGTGACTTTTCTTAGTACCAAGTCCCTGACGTTAAAATATCGAACATTGGCTCTTCGATTATAGTACCTTTTGATCCGCTATTTTTGTGTGGCCAGTCGAAGGAGGGTGGCTTCGCGTCTTTCGTCCAACAAATCTAGGATCAAATTTGTGGCCTCGTGATTCGACTCCTCTATTGCATATCTGAACCTCAGGCTAGGCTCTCCAATCTCGACCGGGATAAGAGCTTCGACACCATAGACTAACAAGAATGGTGTTGCTCCCATACTTGACTTCGACGTTCTGTGGTATGCCCAAAGAACCTCGGGCAGTATCTCTCTCCATTTTCCTTTGGCGTCGAACAAACTTTTCTTAAGATTTTGAATAATGGTTTTATTGGTCGGTTCGGCTTGTCCACTCCCACTGGGGTGATAAGGTGTCGATAAAATTCTTTTGATCTTGTGATCTTCGAGAAATTTAGTTACCTTACTGCCGATGAATTTCTTTCTATTATCACACACGATCTCGGCAAGCATCCCGAATCCACATATTATGTGGTCCCAAATGAAGTCTATGATTTCTTTTTCTCTGACTTTCTCGAAAGCTTATGCTTCAACCCACAGAAAAATAATCAGTCATAAATAAAATAAACTGAGCTTTACCTAGGGCCGATGGGAGAGGGCCGATGATGTCCATCACCCATTTCATGAACAGCCATGGAGATAAGACTGAGTGGATCTTCTATATGAGCTTGTGAATCATTGGCGCATAACTTTGACATTTGTCGCACTTTCAAACAAACTCCTTTGCGTCCCTTTCCATATTGATCATGTAGTACCATGACCTAATAAATTTGTGGACCAATGATTCGGCACCGGAATGATTTCCACAAGTGCCTTCGTGAACTTTGCATAGGACGTAGTCGGTATCTCCTGGTCCCAAACATATTTCCAATAGTCCATAGAACATTCTTCTAAACAGCGTTCCGTCCTCGAACAAAGTGAAACGTGCTGCCTTTGTACGTAGAGCTCTCGACTCCTTTGGATCTGATTGAAGTTTTTCGTTCTTTAGGTATTCTACGTACTTGTTTCTCCAATCACATGTCAGACTTGTATAGGTTATCTGGGTGTGACCTTCTTCGATCACTTATCTCGCGAGTTGTACAACAGTCCCCAAGTTAGGTTCGTCGTCTTCGACCGATGGCCCTAAATTTGCAAGAGCGTCGGCCTCATTGTTCTGTTCTCGAGGTACATGTTGTAAGGTCCATTCCTTAAATCGATGTAGAGTTACCTATAGCTTATCCAAGTACCTCTGCATTCAGTCTTCTCGGACTTCGAAAGTCCTGTTGACTTGGTTTACCACGAGGAGGGAATCACATTTGGCCTCGATGACCTCTGCTCCAAAACGTTTAGCCAACTCAAAACCTACAATCATGGCCTCATACTCGGCCTCATTGTTAGTTAATTTCGAAGTCCTGATAGATTGTCTAATAACATCACCCGTGGGTAGTTTTAGAACGATACTTAGCCCGGACCCCTTCGCATTCGAAGCGGCATCCGTGAAGAGGATCCTCACCCCCGATGATGTACCCGATTTTAATAATAGTTCTCTTTTGACCTCGGGTACGAGGGCTGGTGTGAAGTTAGCCACAAAATGTGCCAAGATTTGAGACTTGATAGTCGTTCGGTATGTATACTCGATATCGTACCCACTGATCTCAACGGCCCATTTGGCCAATCGACTCAAAAGTTCGGGCTTGTGTAAAATATTTCAAAGAGGATAGGTGGTTACAACACATATTGAGTGACATTGGAAATACGATTTTAATTTCCTAGAGGCGCTTATTAAAGCAAGCGCTAATTGTTCTAAGTGCGTATATCTAGTTTCGGCCTCACCTAAGGTTCGACTAACATAATAAACAGGGAATTGTGTACCTTGTTCTTATCGAACTAGGACTCCACTTACCGCTATTTCTGAGACTGCCAAGTACAAGTAGAGTTGCTCGTCCGCTTTTGGGGGTGTGAAATAGTGGCAGGCTCGATAAGTATCGTTTCAGTTCCTCCAGGGCCTGTTGGCATTTCGGAGTCCATACAAAGCTACTCTTCTTCTTAAGTAGTGAAAAGAATCAGTGACTCATATCCGAGAACCTCGAAATTAATCGTCCTAGGGTGGCTATGCACCCCCTTAGCCTTTGTACAGTCTTGAAATTATCTACGACCGTGATATCCTCGATAGCCTTGATTTTTTCGAGGTTGATCTCGATCCCCCGATTAGATACCATGAAGCCAAGGAACTTTCCCGAGCCAATCGCAAACGCACACCTCTCCGGGTTGAGCTTTTTATTGTACTTTCTCAGTATATGGAAAGTCTCCTGCAAATGTTTCAAATGTTCCTCTGCTTGCAGGGGATTAACTAACATATCGTCAATATAAAGTTCCATTGATTTTCCTATTTTTTCTTTGAACATTCGATTTACTAGGCGTTGATAAGTTGCACCAGTATTTTTTAGTCCGAACGACATTACATTATAACAATAGGTGTCGTATTTACTAATAAATGAAGTCTTTTCCTGATCCACCGGG
Source organism: Nicotiana paniculata (assembly GCA_005239505.1). Classification (NCBI taxonomy): domain Eukaryota; kingdom Viridiplantae; phylum Streptophyta; class Magnoliopsida; order Solanales; family Solanaceae; genus Nicotiana; species Nicotiana paniculata. Next base: position 23,887 of record ML312492.1, read on the forward strand.
TTCATTTGTATTTGGTTGTAATTGGAGTAGGCATCAAGAAAACTGAGAATCTCGTGCACGGCCATGGAATCGGTCATTCGATTGATATTCGGCAGAGGAAAAAAATCCTTAGGTCATGCTTTGTTCAAGTCTTTTTAATCTACGCACATTCTAAGTTTATTTCCCTTAGTAGGGACTACCACTACGTTTGCTAACCATTCGGGATATTTTACTTCCCGAATGGACCCTGTTTTGAGAAGTTTGGTTGCCTCATCCTTGATGAGTGCATGCTTAACCTCGGATTGGGGCCTTCTCTTTTTTTTTTACTAGACGGAACCTCAGGTCCAAGCTTAATCGATGGGTAGTGATGTCTGGTGGGATCCCTGTCATATCGAGGTGCGACCAAGCAAAGCAATCCATATTATCTAAAAGGAACTGAATGAGTTTTTTCCTAAGCTCAGGAGTTAACACCGTGCCCAGGTATACCTTTCGTTCGGGCATGTACTCGATTAGTATGACTTGTTCCAGCTTTTTGACCATTGATTTTGTGGCATCGGAGTCATCGAGAATTATGAAAGATCGGGGAATCCAATACTCATCATTCTCGTTTGTTCCCTGCTCCTCCGATTCGGTCGAGGCTGGTACCTGTGGTTGCTATTTAGCCTTCAAATCCAGTTCCTTTGTTGATGAGAGTGCAGATACCGACGTCACTTCGTCAACTGCAAACATATCATTGGCTGGAGGTTGCTCTCCACATACCGTTTTGACTCCCTTTGGTGTCGAGAACTTCAGGACTTGGTGAAGGGTCGAGGGTACTGCCCTCATATTATAGATCCAAGGCCTTCCGAGCAAGGCGTTGTACCTCATGACATCCTCGATCATGTGGAACTTTGTTTCTTGGATGGTCGCAGCCACGTTTACTAGCAAGATAATTTCACCTTTGGCAGTTTCACTCGCCATGTTGAAATCGTTAAGAACTGGGGCTGCAGGCACAATTTGGTCCTGTAGGCCGAGCTTCTCCACGACCCTCAATCGGGAGATGTTGGCCGAGCTACTTGGATCAATCAAAACACGTTTAAAATGAATTTTATTCATACGAACATATATTACCAGTGCGTTGTTGTAGGGTTGTTAGATCCCCTATGCGTCCTCGTCATTGAAAGACAACGTCCCTTCTGGTAAATAATCCCAAGTTCTCTTTTCCCTCGCGATCGACACCTTGGTGCGCTTGAATACGGGTCCCTGTGGAATGTCGATGCCACTAACGATTATGTGAATGACATGTTGTGGTTATTCGTGTTCATTTTTCATGTTTGCATCTCTATCTCTGAAGTGGTTCTTAGCTCTATCGCTCAAGAATTCTCGAAGATGACCCTCATTAAACAAACAGGCTACCTCCTCCCTCAGTTGTCTGCAGTCCTCTGTTCTATGACCATGAGTACCATGGTATTTGCACATCTGATTAGGATTTCTCTGGGCTGGATCGGTCTATAGGGTTCGGGGCCACCTGGCGTCTTTGATATGCCCAATGGATGATACAATAGCCGATGCATCAACGTTGAAGTTTTATTCCGATAGTCGTGGCGCTTCTATGGGCTCAACATTATATCGAAACCACTCTTACTCATGAGCCCTCAGGAGCTCTTTCCTCGATTATTTCTTCGATTATTCCGAACAGGGTTGCGTCCAGGACCGTTGTTTCTCTGATCTCCACCATATAGTTGATACCGATCTCTATTCGATCGTGGTTCTCTGTCGATGTCCCTTTGAATTCTGTCGACGGGCCTGTTTGGATAAATGGAACTGGAAGGAGTTCCCAACCGATTATCCTCAACCCTGATTTTTGACTCGTACCTATTATGCACATCGGCCCAGGTCACAACTGGATATTCAATTAAATTCTTCTTTAACTATCGCGAGGCCACCGAACATCGTATGTTCAGCCCTTGAGTAAAATCTTGGACGGCACAATCATATGCGATCGGGGTTAGGTCCATGTGTTCCATCTGGAACTGAGATACAAACTCTCTGAGCATCTCGTTGTCTTTCTACTTCACTTCTAAGAGGTCTGACTTCCTGGTCTCGACCTTTATGGCTCCGGCATGTCCTTTGATGAAGGAATCTGCGAGCATGGCAAAGGAATCAATGGAGTTGGGAGGCAAATTGTGATACCACATCATCGCCCCTTTCGATAAAGTTTCTCAAAACTTCTTCAGCAAAACAGACTCAATCTCATCTTCCTCCAAATCTTTCCCCTTTATTGCGCATGTATAAGAAGTGCCATGTTCATTGGGTCTGTAGTTCCATTATACTTGGGAATTTACGACATGCGCAATTTCTTTGGGATGGTCTTAGGAGCCGAACTTGGGGGATGGATTTTTCACGAACTTCTTCGAATCCAAACCCTTCAGAATCGTTGGTGCCCTTGGAATTTGATCAACTCGGGAGTTGTACGTTTCTACTTTTTTATTTGCTTCAATATTCTTCTCCCCTGATTCAATTCGCCTCGTGAGATCCTCTAGAATTTTCATGATAGCGGGTTCAGTCCCCGATTCATTCATGTTTGACCTCTCCGATACTAGTTCGGCCCTGTGAACAACTTCTAGTGAGGGTTTGGGTTCGTCCCTACTCGGTGCGTGGTTTTGATTTTGGAGTTGCACTATGGAAGCTTGTTTAGCCTACAACATTTCAAATATTAATCGAAGGATGACTCCTCCGTCTTCGCTGCCCTACGCATTCTGACCGGTTGATCGAACATCTCTGCGGACGCTATTTTCGGGATCGACACCCAGATTCGCATTCAGGCAAAATGGGAACTGACGTCGATGGGGTTTGCCGCCAGTACTCCCTCGAGGTCAGCCTGAGTTACTTCAATCTCTGGGGCGGCTATGTTGTCATTTTCCTCATGAAAACTAAGGCCATTGTCGGCGTGTGTGGGTACTATTTGGGAGTTCGACATACTGATCCTAAATTCAAAAACACTTACGAGAATAAACGTAAAGCAGTGTGTGTAATAAGAATTAGTACCAGGCAATTACTATTATCCTTAGCCCTACGGTGTGCGTCAAACTGTTTACCCTTAAAATCGGATAATAATTAAATTTATAAGTGGCTTTAAGGATATGTGATTTCACCTAGCACAAATTGATAAATATGATAATTATGTTAACAACTGACTGTAAAAATAAAGGAAACCCGTATAAAATGCAACTTGGCTCTCAAGCTAGGTCGTCCTCGAACTGGCTAAGTATATAATTAAGAAATATGAACTGAACTGAAGAACAAGAGAGTTCAAGAGAGAAAAGTGTATTGTATTTCTTTGTTATGCGAGAATCACATGATTACAAATGATTAGAACCCCCTTTATATAGTAGAGGAATTCTACTTGTGGCACAATTCTAAATATAGAAGAGAATCTCATGATGCGCTAAATAACTGTTCTTAATTTGATTCGTGCCGAGATTTTCGCCATGATTCTTGCCCGGTCACGGATATCTCGGGTTTCGGTTAGTAGGCTTTCTTCGGTCTCGCTCGATGTCTATCCCGTTTTGTCTCGATCTTGGCTGGTCTCGGTCTCGATCGGTACTTCGAGTCCCGAGCTTGGTACCACACCTTCACATCTCGGTCTGATATAACACGGGACCGATCATCGACCTACCATCTTGGTCTCGATTAGTCCCCGATTTTGACCATATACACATATATAATGAGACCATCTGCCTCATCATATAGAATAATATAATCAAAATTTATTTCATTACATACTAATACCCTATGAGATCCCAAATACATGAAAAAATTAACGCACAACTAATATGGAGCCTTTATATGAAAATCAAATGCTCAAAATAAATTCTTATGTTGTACCAAAACACTAAAAGTGTTAATTAGCCACACTAAACATGAGAAGGACTCACTAAAAATAGCAGGTAGAAGGAGATATCCTAGATCGTAGCGGCATTATGTTGGTGAAGCTAATTGATTGATGGTTGAAGGATTGTAACCGAACAATGATTCTAATTAAGGTACCTTTTTTCTCAAATGAAGTGGACTTGAACAGTTACTCATTTTATGTTGGACTTCGATGACGGATAAGCATTTGAATAGTTCGTATCCCAAGACGTGTGCATGTTTTTCAGAAATAACTTGATTATTTCACATCTTGTATTGGAAATTGGTCATATGCATTCTTGTGAACTTTTCCTAGCTATATATTTAAGGAAAGGGGTATATGTCTAACCCCACCCACATGATTTGGTGGTTTTATTTAAATAAAACAAAACTAGGGCTATGACCGTACTATAATGCAATAGTAATGTGTGTGGGAAAGAAAATGAACAAAACAGATTTAAAAGCTAGAGTTACATTTCTATCCGATGGTCAACTAGTGATCGTTATAGATCAAAAGGATATGTTCCAATATTAGTCGCCTACTCTATATCAAATCTCTACAATAATAAATGGAGTAATGATTTAATAATGACAACAAAGGATATGGTCCCATCCTAAAATGTCTATATTCTTTTAAGATTCGCATGAGCCAAGATCACACGTTCAAAGTTAAACAGACGAAGGAATGTAGAGCATGATGTAATGATGAGTGCATCCTTAATTGATCAAATGGTCCTTACTGTCATAATAAGTTGGCCCGATAGCCATGCACATATCTAAGTCATGACAACCATGCAATTCAAATATTATTCTCTCTTTTACTTTTCTTTCTCATTCTCTTTACCATCTCACACTTACTCACCATGCAAAGACAATCTTGCATGGGAAGAAAGGCAAGATGAAATCATTTCATTTAAAGTTATGGCAGATCAACTTTTGGGACGGACACAGGGAGTGGGACGAGAGGAGGGGCAACTGCACACATATATATACCTATTATTAGAGATATTATTTAGAGATTAATCTATCACTTATTTTGTCCTGAATTTTTAAATTAAAAATTTTAAATTCGGAACATTTTTGTCCTAAAAATTGAACTGGAAAATTAAAATTCAGTATTCACTGACTAATTCTTAAATAGTAAGCCTTCAAAGTTGCTACCTTGTGTTATTTCTACGGGAAAGGAGCTACGTAGGGCACGGTTATTCAAAACAAATCAAACCCTAACATGAAAGTGAAAAGAGTACAGATTGTAGGCTAGCTTCAAAGTCAAGAATATTTTACAGCTTCAGTATCAAGATTGTCCAGAATTTGCGAACAGCTTAACTTAACTTTAAAAACTTAGATTACAGCTAGAAGCGGGAGATTTATGAAACTGATTCAAGAAAAAGTTTAGACGTTTTTCCAATCCAACCTTTGTCGTAAAGGAAGGAATTAGACGTAGAATTGAACGAGGTGCATAAAAAAGTATTCTCCAAATTCAAATGAAAAGATGAAATTAGAGAGGTCTTCACTTCTGGCATTCGAACGAAGGGGTCAATGGCTAAACCTCCATTACCATGGGCAGAGGCGGATCTAGGATTTGAAGGCAGCGGGTGCCATAATTTCTTTTAAACTATACTTTGTATTGACTAATATGAAATTTGTTAGGAATGTCTATTCGATTTTTTTGAGTTAATTCGGGTCAACTTAACAGGTTGTTTAACTTGAAAATACAAAAGTTACATCTCAAATATTAAAAAATAGACGTAATTAGCATTTTAAATAAGGAATCATACCTTTATTATAACAACACAAGTAAAATTAATATTTTCACTAAAAAAATACATTTTTTTTTGTATATTAAAAGTAAATTTATACAAGTAAGAAAACATTCAATAAGGGAATTACATCAATCAAGAATAAAAAAATATTAAATTATTTTTAATAGATAAATTATACCCCACAAGTATAGAATTAAATAAACTACAAATTCTCAAAAATCAAAATCATAAATCTCATATTTCTTGAGCAATGCTTACGAAATTTTTTTCATAATTTAATAGTAAAGTGATATAAATTATATTTAATAACGAAAGTATATTTTATAATTTTGGAGTCTCCTTTTTGAGTGTTTTTTTTAGAGACCACATAAAAATTATAGAATAAAAAATACAAAAATAATGAAACAATTAATAGAAAATTGGGGGTAGCGGAAAAGGAAAATGATTGGGATAAAAAGAAATAAAACCATACGAAAAGGAAAAATCGGACAAGGTTCAAGATAGTTTTCAACTTGAATTCTACACACGAAAAACTTTCAAAAGAACTACCAGTCATGATACCTTTATCTAATTTACCGTTGCGGATGATAGGATCAAATATTTAACCTAATTTAAAAAAAATTCAAACATAAATATAAAAAAAATTATCAACTTAGCCGGTGTCATGTCACCCTATTGTAAAGGAATAAATCCGCCCCAGTCCATGGGAGATGAAATCGTGGGTGTTGCCTATCATCCTTCTCTGTATCAGAATTGCTAGAAGAAATCTTTCTCTCTTTCTTTACATTAATGCCTTAGGATAACAATCAAGGCTAGACAACTAGGGGTCCTACGTAAAATCCCATCTTATATACTTTCTCCGTTCATTTTTAGTTTGTATGTTTTGATTTTTCATGTCTTTTAAAAAATAATAAATAAAATATATAATTTATCATGATATTTATATTAATTGATGTATATTTTATTAAATTTAAAAAAAAATAATTTAAAAAAATAATTTAAAATGAGTAATAAATATTGTGAGTATAAAAAAAATAATTTTATTTTCTCTTGATATGCATAAAGTGATAAGTAAAAATGAAAATCTATTTTTAATATACATGTCATGTAAAAGTGAACGGTATATGAAATGGTTCAATAACCAAGAGTACATGATTTTGTTTGTTTCTTCTTGTTCTTGCGCACTTTGGAGAAAACAAGGGAGAGAAGATTGCGAAAAGAAGCAGAAAAAAAAAATCATCAACTAAATTAATGATTGGTTCTGAATTCAGAAAATAAATGGTCCTAGTCAATAGTCACTGGTTAGTGAGTCCGGAATTAAAATGTGATTTTTTTATCAAGTAGGACCGAAATAAGTATAAAAAAAAAGAGTGACATATCTATATATACTGTTTTTTTAAAGAGCGCTATACTTTAACGGTCGTTTTGGACGTTAAGGTATAGCGCTTTTTAAAAGAGCGTTATACGTATAATGTTGTTAATAACAACGATATATATGTATAGCACAAAAACGTGCTATATCTATTTTGTGGGCCCGCCAATAAGTCTTATGCGTTTAACTGACATAACAATAACTCAAATGGGTATAGCGCCCTTTAAAAGAACGCTATACCTCATAAAATTCAACCCCCCAAGCTACGCATTGCCTTATTTAAAGGCGTTAGGATTTTACAAAAATCTATTCTTAAATATTCCTAAATCCTGTTAAAAAAAAATTTCTTGTTAAATTCTCAAGCATTTTTTCATAATGTTTGAAGACCAAAAAGTAAGGGTTTCATTATATTAGGGGGG
>ML312492.1:31330-44752 GCA_005239505.1 Nicotiana paniculata
GATGAGGTTATGGTGGCGAATAATATTGTGAGATATAGTTTATCTCCACAGTGTCATATTAAGTTGTCACTTACAATAGAGTACGATACATCGGTATCATTGTTATGTAAAAAAATGAGTGTAAGGAAATGTTCGGTGAACCTCAAAGTAACCGGTAGATATCTGTATTCCGTCACTCTGCAAGGGGTTGCTTGTTACGATGAGTTTAACATCGATGATGATGAAACTTTGAGAGATTTTTTGAAGACTCCAGATGAATACCGGGAATTTCTTGTAATAAAAATGTTGGAAATGTACGTCAAGGTTGAAGACGTTCGCAATAATGAGGTTGAGCATAATAGGGATAATCCTCAGTCATCGGGTGGTTATTCTGGAGCAGTTTTTGCTGGACAGGTTCCGGCTGAAAGAGTTTGGCCTGATTTAAACTTATCACCACGGGCGAATGAGGAGAGAGGAAATAATTTCTCTCCTGCTTTACATAATCCACAAGACAAGTAGTAAACTTCAATTTTTCTTTGTGTTACGATGTATACTTTTGTTGTATTGAATTTGTATTAACGCTCATATATTCCTCAAGGGGGTACCAGCCAGATATGTTTTTACAAGTTATGAACCCACGCCTATTGAAATATGCCTAGTTCTGATGTGTTGGATCATGGTGGTCAGTCCGGGAGTCATCACCAATAGGATAATGTCCATCAAGGAATGTCAACACATTACGACTTATAAGTGAAGTGATACAGCTATACGGAAAATATTTATTAATTTGAGTAGCTTATTATTTTTTTTGTTTGTGCAGTGAAAACGAGCAGGTTGAACCACATGTCTTGACTCAATTGCCCGAAGACGACATATTAAATTGGGATCTGGCAGATGCACAGAGTGAGGAAGAGAACAATGGTTATGACAACAATGCCAATGATTCCGGAGACGACACACCCTTCCCTCATGAGGATGGCGATGAGGAGGAAGAGAATGAAGGACCTGATTTGACGAGGGAGTATGCTCTACCCCCCGTTAGACCAAGAGTGTACGAGTCCTAAATGTCGTCATTCAAGGCAGATTCCCTACCTTGATCATTTCCAAGTATGTCGTATGTGGATGCTCTCACAAGGGATTTTGATGAAATTCGGACAGCAATGTGGAATGATTCTAGACAAATGGTGCTGGCAAAAGGCATGCTTTTTCCTAATAAAGCGCGCCAAAACAGGGCAGCAAAAATGTACAGTGTAAAAGAGTGTCATGAGATGAAGGTATGTGAGTTAAGTCCGGATGTATACAAGGTTGTTTGCCGCAGATAGTTTACGGGTTGTCATTGGATGATGCGTGCGAGCAAGAAGAACACAAGTCTGTGGAAAGTGGGTAAATACATTGACACCCACACATGTGAAATGGACACATTCAATGGGAATCACTACAACTTTTATTGACTAGATTTCTCTTGTCCTTATTCCACACCTTGAAGCGTCCATAAGGTCCATAAGATCAGCATCAACATCATCAACAGGGGCCTCAACGCCTCCTTGATAGGGATCACCTCCTCGCCGCCCCCACGACCCCGTGGCGCAGCCCTGCCTCATGGGGCACCCCTATCTCGTAGGGCACCCCTACCTCGTGGGACACCCCTACCTCGCTGGTACTGCTCTGGAGCCACATAAGCAGGGTCGTGTCTTAAAAGATGATCCTCTCGGGCTCGCTCCGGTGTCCAGGCAGCCAGCTCTGCAACCTGCCCGCCATAATCATGCAAAGCAGCCACTCCCTCATCGGCATGCTGCTTCATCTGCAGTCCCAGTTGGTAGAATATATGTAGGCCAATAGACTGCACAACATAGAACGCTAGGTTACAATTATATAAGTAAGAATACCAGAAAACATACCAGGGCCTTGTGCCGTCCGGCGTATGGAACGTACCGACCGTCAGCTCGATGAATGGGATTCCTGACGAAAAGTCGGGTAACGCTGCGGTAACAGGGCGTATACTCATGAATATTATTCGTCCGTCTCGGTGAAGAGGCGTAGAATCAGGTCAGCTCGCCGATTCTAAGTATTGACTTGCGCCTCTATCCATGCCACATATGCGTCGTCCATCCTGGAACGATCATCCCGTTGATAATGTGTGGGATCCCATGTGGGAATTCTCGTTAAAATCTGCGGACGGCCAAACTGGCGAGGTACTCGCTCCGTGCATGATGTTCCACAATATCGAGGCACATCAGCGGGACGGAAGTTCTCCAAATCAGTCAGCCGCAAAGCAATAATCGGACAGGCCACCTATCGACTCGTCGTTGTATGGCGTTCAGATGGGCTATTAAATAACAACAGAAAACGTGAGTATGCACAACACATGTGAAGCTATACTAAGTAAACTTAGGTATACATTTACCTGTGCGCCCTCCATCATATCCAATAAATCCCTACAAAGAGGGAGATTATGCCGAGCCTCGTAGATATATACGTATCCCCGTCGGAGAACCCACCTCCTAGCTAGAGGGAGAAATGATAGTGGTACATCCGGAGGTAATGGTGGTAGAGGTGGATGCAACTGCAGGAACCGCTCCCAGGCCCAAACCTAACATACAAAGTTGACGTAAAATTTAAGAAATTTTTTTACTAGATATGTTATAATGAATAGAGTATTCGAATATGTTGTCACTTGTAGCAGCGGCAAAAATCCACATACGTCATGCTGGGTGCCAATGTTGCGCGGCACATCTGCCTGTACAAGTCGGCGAGAACAACAACACCCAATCTGTACTGAGGTAAATCATTTAGCCGCTCAAGATGATGAAGAAATCTCAAGCTGACTAGTTTCCCCGAAGTGTTCGGGAACAAGACCCCTCCAAACATAAGGAGCAGCAGCAACCTCGTATACCGGTGAATACGCAGATCATATGTCTCGCTAGCGATGTCGGGGTGCAATATCTCCAAATGTCGTCGAATAGCTGTCAAACTCAGGCGACTGTCCCCTGAGTATGCAGTCTCATCTTGTGGCCTTAAACCAATGAGCTGTTACTGCATGTCTAAATACTGCCCACGCGTCATCGCTCTCATGGCCTGCGGCAGTGCAACGGGCAGCCCATATAAAACCCCTACGTCCTGCAGCGTGATGGTGGCCTCACCAATGTGCAGATGGAATGTGCGCGTCTCCGGTTGCCACCGCTCTATCAGGGTCGTGACCAAAGACCAATCGAGTTGCAGCCGCCCGATCTCCAAAATCCTGTAGAAGCCCCTATACCGCAGGCGCTGGACTAAACGACGATGGAGATCTCTGTCCTTCAGAAAATCTCACATGTCGTCCACTCTCCTGGCGCGGAGAGTCTGGGCCAGTAACTCTCCCTCCCATATGTGGGTAGGCCTATGATCGCCCTATAACACTAATAGCTCATCGCAGAAAGGTCTAGGATGCATAGGTGGTACGTCATGTCGTCTACTGTTAATTAAACAACATTAATTATATATTTTTTTGTAAATTAAATAATTAATTTTTATAATTATACAATACTTAATTGGATAGAGTATTCACATATGGGTTTCAGGCTCGATATTTGAGGCCCAGTAGCACCAATCTATCCTGAATTCTTGTATGTGTCAATTTTATTATTTTACATGTTAGTTTCATAATTTTGTATGTTTGTTCTGTAAATTTAATAGTTAAATTTTATAATTATACAATATTTAATTGGACAAAGTATATATCTATGGGTTTCAGGCTCGATATTTGAGGCCCAATAGCACCAAGTTATCCTGAATTCTTGTATGTATCAATTTTATTATTTTACATGTTAGTTTCATAATTTTGTATGTTTGTTCTGTAAATTAAATAATTAATTTTTATAATTATAAAATATTTAATTGGACATAGTATATATCTATGGGTTCCAGGCTCGATATTTGAGTCCTAGTAGCACCAAGCTATCCTGAATTCTTGTATGTGTCAATTTTATTTACATGTTAGTTTCATAATTTTATATGTTTGTTTTATAAATTAAATAATTATTTTTTTTAAATTGGATAGAGCTTGTGTTTAATCTATCAGTATATGAGATACTTAAATAATAGGGATACGATACTAAAAGGCTCTACATTTTACTACGATAAAAGGGCACTATATTACTAGTCTTTAAGCAAATAATTAATCTAAACTAGATAAAAACAACAAATACATTTTAGTCACAAAACATTCACGAAAATACATATATAACAGTAAAAGAAATTTATTAACAAATACTAATGATTTCTCAAATTTTATATATTCTTTTAGAACACTAATATCTTAGTGCGGATAAAAATAACATACCAGTTTAACGCAAGAAAAATACTAAACAACATGGAACACATTCAAAATACCTAATATACATTATTTATACGAGTTTCGACATACTAAATCGGAATACCTCGATTTATGTTTTTCGGAAAGTTGAAGAATTGAAAATTTGAGTATGAAACAAACAACCCACAACAATAGAAGGCTTGGGTAAGATGTGTGACCAACAATCTTATCTTTTTATGGGACGGGTGGGGTCTACTCGGATTTTTTATCGAGAAAATTGGGTGGGGGGGGGGGGGGGGGNAGTATAGTGAAATCACCTTTCCTATTCTTTCCCCGGACCCTGCTACTAAGAAGGATGTTCACTTCTTAAAATATCCTATATACGTAGGCGGGAACGGGGAAGGGGTCAGATTTATCCCAACAACAGCAAGAGTAACAATACTGTTTATAATGCTGCAGCAACAGGTATAGTAAGCAAAATCATACGAAAAGAAAAGGGGAAAGGGGACGATACTTATGTATGTATAGCGCGGTATATAAAAGCGCTATACATATATCACTTTTATATACCGCGCTATACTTACATGTCTTATAAATTTCCATATAGAACGCGTTTATTAAAAGTGTTATACGTAGAACGCTCTTTTAAAGAGCGCTATACTTTAACATCCATTAAAGTATAACGCTCTTTATAAGAACGTTATATATAGATAAGTCATTTTTTTTACACTTATTTCGACCCTATTTGATAAAAAGGATCACATTTTAGTTCCGGACTCTGATTAGAAACTCATAAAATGAGAATCATGAATGCTATATCATTATTTGTTTTCGCGGTCCCTTCTATTTTCGATATTTCCTCGGTTAGTGGGATAGCAATTTGAATCTAATGATTCAATGTTGAAAATAAAAGATCATTGTCGTTACCAAAAACTGTCATTTTTGCACAGCCATTTTTTTCTTTTATGTTTTTCCCTTTTTTAATCAACTTTATGATAATTTCTTTTTGTACTTTGAACCTTGTTAAGCATTCGAGGAGTGTCTCTGACGTTATCTAGCGATGGCTAATTTATCCTTTTTAAGTTTTACCTTTGGTCCTCTCTGCTCAGGCAGTAGGGTTTTAGCGACCCACTTCGTGTTTTATAATGCTGGATTTTCTTTTACTTTTTTCCTTCCAAAACTTAAGGGAAATTTGATCAGTAAAGTGATAAAACCCTTCTAGGAATTTGACCGTATCTTATCGGTTCTCTTTCATTTTTCTTTTTCCTCCTTTTAATACAAAGTTATCATGAATATTATCCCGCGAAAAGCGGGAGAAAGGTTAAACAAATGAAAATAATATTTTTCAAGTTGAGGAAAATGATGTTTTTTCTCTCTTTTTGTTATTCTGCAGAAGAAGAAAGTTATATTGATATATTCCTCTCTTTTTTCCTCCGGTAAATAATTAATTTAAAAAGATGAATAAATGGCTGAGCTTTTCAACCACTCCTGTTTCCAAATTTTTATTCCTAACAAAGTCCCAGGGATAAAGTGCATTCTGGCCCTATTTCAGTTATATACTTATTTTCCCAAGTTTTTCAATCAAGTAACTTTAGTATTTAGGCTTTAGTTGTTGTTAAACTGGCACCTATGTAGGCTATGGTTATAGGTACTGTAGTTTGATTTACTTAAATTTAAACTAATGTGTATAATAGTTATTGGAGAAAATAATCATTCAATATCCTATTTACAACTTGTTTAGATGGTTGTTATGTATCGTTTCATAATGTATCGTATAGTTTTGTATATTGTATTGTATTATATCGTTTTGATGTATTCAATATTTGGATAGATTGTATTGTTTGTCGTCGTTTGATAATGTCATGCACCAACAATTTGAAGAATAAACTTGCAATATTATAAAGAAAAAGTAAGATACAAGATATAATTGTTATATAAAAAGGTAGTGTAAAAGATAAAATAAGATTATTTAATAATAAGGATCGGAAGGGCAAGAGTAGATGAAAAAAATAAATAAGAAAACGACGCGGCCACACGAGATCGGTCATTCCATAAAGTGACACTTTTCGTCGTTACGTAACGACGAATATAACGATACGAGACAATAAAATTTAAGTTATAACAAAAATAAATATTATAATTAAAATATTAATACGATACAATACAACATATAACAACTATCTAAAGAAGCTGTTAACAGCTATTCACATGATATAACGACCGCTAACAAGCAAAATATACAATAAAAATTATTTCGTCCATGCATATATAACTAATTAAAAAAATCTCATTTGCTTTCTCAATTACCAAAGACCCTTGTTAAATTTGCCTACCTGCGTAGGATTCGTGGGTCTCTTCCACTGAGATTCTCAATGTTTCAATGTTCCCTAATATGGTAATACTACTTTGTACAATACAACAATTATGGTGAATTCGCGCTTATTTATCTTGTCCTTCTATATTTATTTCTTTATAACATTGTCGTTGAAAATAACAAAATGTTAAGTTAATATGTACGACAATAGTTATTCTTTGACTTCATTTTATCTTCAGAGGGTATAGAGCAACTTATTGTATATATCTAGTTCAACTTGAAAATAGTCCGTAGACATATACTATTGTTATAGCATCTGGTAACGGACTTGCCACTAACGTAATATTTAGAGACGAATTTAAAATTTAAAGGTCAAAAGTGTACTTTTAAATTCACCAAAATCTACTTTGTGTTTAAGGCGCTCACTCTAATATATCACTATCTTTTAAAGATATATATATATATAAATTTTATCAAACTTTACAAGTACTAGTGACCCCTCTCGGTGTATCAAAGTTCCCCCTCTGCTAATATCGTTCAAATATTTTGACGAAGATAGTTTAAGTTACCCAAATATGGATTGCACCAACAACCCTAATGAGACTACACGTGGTCAACAGAAGAGTAACCACGTCAGAGGAGAATTTATACCTTGCTTGTAAGAAGCGAAGAAGAGGGGTCCATAATGTCCTTCCACTGGACCCCACAGTCTAATCGGGTCCACAAATGGAGTGCTCTTTCGGTTTATCAGCTCATTTTGTTGTGCCCCAGGGCTCCTACTAATTGGGCCCACCTAGTGCTTTATCTACGACCCAAATATTCTCACTTAGTAGTTGTCACGTCAGACGTAGACTACTCTGAATTCGACGCTGTTATCTCTGACGTAAAACCGTATCAGAATGATCGGTTCACATTCCCGCAACTGAATATCGCAGCCGTCCAGCCCCAACCATTGCAGTCAAGCTGAGCTACTGTGGGTCATGGTTGAGCTATTGGGAGAGTTTCAACTATGTATTTTAATTAGGACATTAGTCATATATTAAGAGTATTATTTAAATTTACTTTCTCCCGAAACTTTTTCCTTGTTACTTTGTTGTAATTGATAATCTCTCTCTAAGTTTAAAAATAATACTACTATAATTTGTATCACAAAATTTAAAAGTCTTTTATTCTTTTATAAATTTTATGCCCAATAAAAATGTTCCCGTAAATTTCAATAGATAACATAACTTTTTTTAAATATAAATTTCATATTACAATAGATAATATATCTGTTCCTTTAATATAAATTTCATATATTGAGTAGATCTACTTATAGTTACAGGTGTATTTCTATTAGTAAAAAATTTCTTACACGCACATTATATATGACTTAAACCGAATGGCAAAATTGAAGCCCACATAAGTTGTCACCGAGATAGTAGCGAGAAGTTTATGCACTTGTACCACCCCCTTCCACCTTTTCCCCCACACCAGGCCCCACGGCTGCCTTTTTCTTCCTTCTTATTTACATGCTCAGCACCCATTTTCCATTCAACTGCATATCACACACCCACAAAGCATATCAATCTTCTATCTCACTATCCATTGTATTTATCAGTTAATACTAATGTCTTCCTCCTCCCCTCTAAAGAATATTTAGAGAGCTCACTGAGTCACATAACAATAAAATTTCTCAGGGAAGAAGGTACTGAGGTAATGGTGTACTGCAGTTGAAAAGTGTGTGCCACAGTAACTAATTAATGGGGATTTCTTCTCTACAAGTTTGCATGGATTCCTCTGACTGGTTACAGGTCTGAATTTTGAATGCCATGCATTTATATTCTCTTAAATGTTACTAGACTCTATAGCTTCCGATCCATTTTTCTTACCAGCAGTAGTGCAGCACATATAAATTTCATTGTCTTCACACTTTCACACTACTTTCTTCAAAGTCTATATAGACTGCACTTTTGCAGTGCAAAAAGAATGTGAAACACTGCATTCACACTTGCCTTGTATCTTTAGTCTTAAATCGAACATCCAAAATGAGAAAGATATAACCATATAGAAAATGAAAATGGAGATGCCAAAAACTTTCATTATTCTAGCTTGGCATTTGTAGAGGTGTAGAACTCTAGAAAGAAAATTAGAAAAAAAACAAAAAAAGAACATTGTAACTGACTGGAATTCATGTGAAGTAATAGTAGCTACGCACTAACAGTCATATCCTAAGCAATCAACATATCATTTTGCAGACAATCCCTGTAGTTTCTTGGAAAATACACAAGACTCTAGCATTGTAGTGGCTTAGTAACAACAACAAATTAAACCCAGTATAAACACCGCAGTGAGTTTGGGGAGGATAGTGTGTACGCATACTTACGCTTATCTTGTGAAAGACAGAAAAACTGTTTCCAGTAGACCCTCGCATATTACAGTAGCTTAGTGCATTTTTTTAATTAGACATCAAAAGAATGTCCCTATATCTGATAGTCTCACTGCATTACTCTGCATATTGTCAGGGCACAATTCACGAGGAGGGTGCAGCAGGTATAGATTCTTCGTCGCCAATATCGGATGACATTCTCACATGCTCCAGGCCATTAATAGTAGAAAGAAGGCTAAGACCCCCACATGACCATTCTATCAAATGCCCTCGCTGCGACTCTACCCATACCAAATTCTGTTACTACAACAATTACAGCCTTTCTCAGCCTCGCTACTTCTGCAAGACTTGCCGTAGGTACTGGACTAAAGGTGGTACTTTACGAAACATCCCTGTTGGTGGCGGTTGTCGCAAAAACAAAAAAGTCTCCTCCAAAAAATCCAATATTGAAACAGCTAATAACCAAAATCCATCTATTGCTAGTAATAATAATCCTACTGATCTTCAGCTTTCATTCCCAGATCAAATGCCACCCTTTTCTCATCATCACTTCATGAGTAGTAACAACTTTGGTCTTGGAAATCATCAAGGTAATAATCTCATGCTTCAAAATCCAACCGCAATTGATTTTATGGAAAGCAAGTACGAAGCTTTAGTGGGGTGTACTACTTCTAGAAACCAAGATTTTCTTGGGAATGGTGATGTTGGAATGATTAGTACTGGATTTGGTCATGAAATTAATAGTCACGGAAATATTATTGCACCAAATTTTGCATTTGGAATGACGACTATGGATGCTGGGAACAACTTTGGAACAACCGTAATGGATTCTTCTCATCATCATCAGAGGCTAATGCTGCCTAATTACGAAAATAATCAACATGAGGAACAGATTATTAATGCAGTTGATGTGAAGCCAAATCCCAAGATTTTGTCGTTGGAATGGCATGACCAAGTCCAAGGCTGCTCTGATGCTGGAAAAGAGTCATTTGGCTATTATTCTAGTGTTGGCGGTCTAGGATCTTGGACTGGATTAATGAATGGTTATGGATCATCAGCAGCAAACCCTTTAGTCTAAAAACCAAATGAATTCACTTTAATTAGTGACTACTTGTGAATTAGGGTTTCATATCGTGAAGTATTACTATTTGAGCATCTAATTAGTGTGAAAGGCGTTTGCTATCTCAGCTTTTCTCTATGCGAGGGACCTTTCGGACTTCAATTAACGTAATTAACAAGCTGTGTATGAACGGGATAATATTGTAAGAGTCCAATTTTATAATCACTCCGAGTTTCTTTTAGCTATTCTTCTTACGTTATTCGTATTTTGTTATTTTACGAAAATATTTTAATATTGTACTCCATTTCTTCAATGTAAATGATTTAAGTTTGCTTTTTTCGTAACTTGCATAATGAACATTTGCATAAATTTTATATTGACTTTTAATATTAAATAATTATATGAAGAATTTGAAGACGCTACATACGTTAAACTTTTACTTTTTATACAAAAAATTAAAGGATGGAAACTTTGAAAATGGCACCGGGGGCTGGGTGGGTGGGTGGTGTTATGATAGCTAAGTAGCTTAGCACACCTTTTTAGTTATTTATGAAAGGAATATAATTTCCTCTTCCTTTTTCCGACGTCTCTTTGTTTGGTGAACCAATTATAATTTATAGAGAAATTCCTTTGGGCCACATCATTTTTGACCACAATGATCCAATGAGGTTATTAAAGTAAATTCACACTCAAATTAGGGTTTTTGGACAAACTTTATATCGAGAATGCTCTTACCGTTAGGTTTGAGTATCTCTCTCTCACCCATTTAATGTTTGTCTTCCCTTATCGGATGTCAACGGATTTGAAAAATCAATTGAAAGTAAAAAAAAAATCTCAAACCTATGATTTTTGTTGTATTTTGTGGTAAGAAGCCAGAATTATACAAATGTTAGTCTGAGTGTGTTAATATGCTTGTTGGAGTCGAGGGTAGCTACTTTCAAGCTTTCCAATGTAATGATGAAACCTTCAACAAATTTCAAAAAGCAAGTTGTTCACAGGAAGAGTCATCTTCAACTCGGCCATTGAAGAAAGTGAAGAAGTGATAACAAATGAAAATGCAACAAGTGCTATTTTATCTGCTATGTTAGCGTGCATATTTATTAGGTTGAAGTTGTCAGAAAATGTTGCAAACTAATTATTTTAATTTTATTTCTTATTTTATCCTATATTAAAAAAGTGTTTGCTATTTTTCTTTGGTGTTCAAAAGATGAAGACTTTGTTTTCATTTTGAATATCAAGTATTATATGAAGTTGGGCATGATTATTTCATATTTACTTTGTTCATTATTTATGAAGTTCGAATTTTATGACGTCTTTAGCATTTCGATCCTGCTTCATGCAAATTATTCCAAGGAAATAATCTGCATTTTGTACATTTGTATTAATTTGAATTATTTTTTTATTGTTGTCTCACTTGGATTCTGGAGCCAAATCTTGTACCCACTGATTTTTCATCTTGAGTAAATTCTGAATTCCTAAATTATTAACAATTTTATTGTCTCTCCCCATCTTAATCTGAATTATTGTGAGTCAATCATATTAAGAGCCATAAAAATACAAGTTAGAACAATTGTGACTCCTGAATTTTTGTTTAATTTCTTGATGATTTAGTTCATTTGTGATGGTTTCTTTTGAATTTCATCTCTAGTACGTTCAAGTGAGCTTAAGATGTTTGTATCTCTGGGTTTGTGATTGTCACGATCCAAATTTTCCTCCGCTAGGTACCGTGATGACACCTAGTCTAAGGGACTAGGTAAGCCTAACATTTAACCACAATATCAACAATAAAGAACTTTAACAATCTCGATAATAGAAATCTTGACTGAGTCTACATTTTCCCCAAAACCAGGTAAATGCAAGTCATAAGCTCTACTAAATATTTCTACCAAATCTAAATACAACTGTCTAGGAATAAGTAAGTACAGTTGAAATAAACAGGAAGGTGACTCCGAAGCCTGCGAACGCAGCAACAGGTTACCTTGAGTCTCCTCAGCAATCATCCGCGCAACTACTAACAACCAAAACCTGGATCTGTGCAAACAAAAATGCACAAAAGTGTAGTATGAGCACACCACAACGGTGCCCAGTAAGTATCAAGACTAACATCGGTGGAGTAGTGACGAGAACTAGTCAAGAGACCACTGGTCTACAAGATAAATAACATGAATGTATAAATGACCGAACGTTACATCTATCTAAGACTTCACGGAATAATTTACAACAATGACAATATAAAGCGGAAGGAAATTACAGAAATCAATCACGAAACATCACAAAAATACACAGAAAGATGGACAACAAAACAAGCCAAACCGAAAGGAAACACAATACAATAGAGAACACCAATAACTCAACTATACGTCGGTTTGTTCACATCGGACCTTAGCCATTAAAATCCATAAACTGGTGGAAATCTTTAAACAACATTTCATATGAAAAACTTTTTCAAGTAAAATCATTTTAGTATGGAAGAGTTTCCTTTGAAAACATACTTTCTCCAAAAGTAGATATAAGTATATTTAATAGAGAGAATTACGTAAAACATAGTTTCTTTCAAAATACGAAACTTCCCAAAGATGCTTTCCCAATAAATGACTTCCAAATATCATTTTAGGCAAGACTAGTGCTTTTCAAATATACCTTCGATGTAAAAGTCATATAATCATTTCGAAACCATTGCTTTTTCAATAATACCTTTCAATAAAATCCCTTGATCAAAATCTCCTCAAGATTTATCTACCGTAACTCAGAAATTTTCATGTAGTACTGGAGGAATATCAAATCTTGCCAATAAATGCAGTAAGAGATCAGTAGGAATATCAAAATTTAGAACAACGGAATAAAATGCAAAGGCAAGTGCACGACATCACCCTTCTTGCTTTTACTCTCATCCTCACCAAAACAAGTGCAAGACATTACCCTTCGTGCTTTACTCTCATCCTTACCAAAACAAGTGCACGGAATCACCCTTCGTGCTTTTGCTCTCATCATCACCAAAACAAGTGCACGGCATTACCCTTCGTGCTTTACTCTCATCCTTACCAAAACAAGTGCACGGAATCACCCTTCGCACTTTTAGTCTCATCCTCACAATAAATAAATAGATACGGCACGACATTATCCTTCGTGCTTTAATATCATAACATGGAACGGAATTATCCTTCGTGCTTTAATATCATAACATGGCACGACATTATCCTTTGTGCTTTAATATAATAACATGGCACAACATCACCCATTCGTGCTTTTATATCATAACATGACACGACATCACCCTTCGTGATTTTACACTCTCATCCTCACAATAAATGAGTAAGTAAATACACAGCATCACCCTTCGTGCTTTACACTTGATCACGCTCAACTATGTCTTATAGAAAGACTAAACGGGCGCTGCAAATATAATCTGG